>CAWUDS030005661.1:25000-32215 GCA_963859935.3 Lathyrus sativus | reverse complement strand
GCAGTGCCAAATTCATCGTTAGAAAGATCTCAAGTCATCAGAGCTGTAATTGTACGTACCTCTAAAGAACTAAAACGTCATAATGGTATAATAATAAAATATGATGATAATGCAGCCGTTCTCATTGATAAACAGGGAAATCCAAAAGGAACTCGAATTTTTTCCGCAATAGCCCGAGAATTGAGACAGTTAAATTTTACTAAAATAATTTCACTCGCACCCGAGGTGCTATAATCTGATATAATACGTTATACTTGATATTTGATGGAGTATCCCCATGAATCGGTAGTAGGATTTATATATATATTATATAAATATAAAGGGGATCCATACATAAATATCCATGAACAGGATCTATGGTCCATATACACACATAGACCTAAGGATACATACATCAAGGGTTATTGGAGATTCCATGTACTAATTCATGATTTAACATGTACAGAATAAAAGCCTTTCATTTGTTTATTTTCGAGAAAAATATTAAAATAAAAATGAAATATATACTCTCTTCAACCGGGTTATTCTACCTCTTATAAATAAAAAAAAAAAAACAGCTCCGTTATCTTAGAAAGAAAACCCTATTATCTTCCACCTAATAGCATAAAAAAACATAATTACAGGAGGCTATCATGAACAAAGATATGATCGGAAATATGTTCACATTGTTACGCAATGCGGACATGAATAGAAAAAGAATTATTCCAATACCGTTCACTAAGATGAACGAAAACATTGTTCAAATTCTTTTACGACAGGGTTTTCTTGAAAACGTCAGAAAACATCGAGAAAGCAACAAAAAGTTTTTAGTTTTAACTCTAAAGTATAGAAGAAATAATAAAGGATCATATCCTTTTAAAAGTTGTTTAAATTTTAAACAGATTAGTACGCCCGGTCTACGAATATATTCTAACTATCCCAAAATCCCAAAAGTTTTGGGAGGAATAGGGATTGTAATTCTTTCTACTTCTAGGGGTATAATCACCGATCGACAGGCTCGATTAGAAAAAATAGGAGGTGAGATAATATGCTTAATATGGTAAAATTACTTCTTCCGATTACGAAACACACAGACGATTTTATGAAAGTCATGAAAAAAGAATTTCAGGATGACGACTCCAAATTTATAGTTAGAGACCCAGTAGAACCCTCCGCAGAATTCTATTTTATCCGAATGTATTCGCAATATAATCGAAGAGAAACACGATTTTTATTGTATCGCTTTTATTTAGAAGCCCATATGAATATTTTGTTTGGTGCGCTTCTGGATCCCAATTGGGGCCCTTTGGATGTTGTTATTTTGGCTGGTCCTAGTGACGATGACGATCATGGTGGGTACTTCGCTTAATTTTATTGAATCTATCAATTTACCTAAAGCAACCTGCAACGTTGCAGGTTGCTTTAGGTAAATTGAATTTCAAGAGAAAAAAAAAAACACCCAAGGATATTTCTCTATGATTACCTTACATTTGGTAACCTTCTATATTCCGATTTCGGAACACGCAGACGATTTTCTAGCAGAAATAGACAAAGACCTTAAGTATGAGGGCTTATTTATAAAGGTGAGCTCAGCAGCCACCTCAGATTCATATTTTGTTGTAGGATATATGCAATATGATCGAGAATTTGTACACAGTTTATTGTATCAACAATTATTCTCGAAATGCCGGTCGGCAGATTTTGATTTTGGAAGAGATTGATGAAGATTTTGGCCCTATTGATTGATAGGGTTTCTATTCTTGGGGACGTCGATGACGACGACCACCCGACTCTTTTATAACTTGAAAATATTTTTTAGGAGGAACAATTTTAAGTTCAAAATGTAAGGAAACCCCATTTTCTTACAATATATAAATTTGGTATTCAATTTAATTTCTAAGGAGTTAAAAATATGAAAGTAGCGGCCTCTGTTCGTAAAATTTGTGCAAAATGTCGATTGATCCGTAGGCGAGGTCGACTTATAGTAATTTGTTCGAATCCAAAACATAAACAACGACAAGGATAATATTAAATTAATATAAAATATTAAATTAATATAAATTAAGGGCTTTCCATTAATAAGATTTTGAATAGAATTCAAAATCTTATTAATGGAAAGCCCTTTTCTTAAATACTAAATCATACAAATCGAAAAATTTAGATTCTATATTCGAATCTAGTCTATAGTTATAAGTATTCGAATAAATAGAATTGCTTATTGCTTAATATTTGAAAAAAGGGTATTCTATATTAATCGAATTATAGAATACAATAGAATAACTAGTTAGAAAATAGTAAAGAATCCTTTTTGACAGGAAATGGATATATCCATATATTTCGGACTTATCTTTTTTTTTAAATAAAAAAAAAATGGCAAAATCTATACCAAAACTTGGTTCACGGAAAACTGGACGTATTGGTTCGCGTAAGCATCCGCGTAAAATACCAAAGGGGGTTATTTATATTCAAGCTAGTTTCAATAATACCATTGTGACTGTTACAGATGTAGGAGGTCGGGTGATTTCTTGGTCCTCCGCCGGTTCATGTGGATTCAAGGGTACACGAAGGGGGACACCATTTGCCGCTACAACCGCAACGGGAAATGCTCTTCGAACAGTAGTCGATCAAGGCATGCAACGAGCAGACGTCAGCATAAAGGGTCCCGGTCGAGGAAGAGATGCGGCATTAAGAGTTATTGTTCGAAGTGGGATACTATTAAACGTTATACGGGATGTAACCCCTATACCATATAATGGATGTAGGGCTCCTAAAAAAAGACGTGTGTAAAACTAACAATAAATATGAAAGAAAAAGATTTCAAGAGAAATAAACAATTAAATCAAGAGTTTCATAAAAATAGATTACTATGATTCGAGAAAAACTAAAAGTATCTACTAAGACACTACAGTGGAAGTGTGTTGAATCAAGGGTAGACAGTAAGCGTCTTTATTATGGACGCTTTATTCTGTCTCCACTTCTGAAAGGTCAAGCAGATACAATAGGCATTGCAATGCGAAGAATTTTGCTCGGAGAAATAGACGGAACATGTATCACACGTGCAAAATCTGAGAAAATACCACATGAATATTCTACCGTAGTAGGTATTCAAGAATCAATACATGAAATTTTAATGAATTTGAAAGAAATTGTATTGAGAAGTAATCTGTATGGAACTCGGGAGGCGTCTATTTCTTTCAAAGGTCCTGGATATGTAACTGCTCAAGACATCATTTTACCACCTTCGGTGGAAGTCATTGATAAGACACAACATATAGCTAACCTAACGGAACCTATTAATTTGTGTATTGAATTACAAATTGAGAGAAAGCGGGGATATCGTATAAAAACACTAAACAACATTCAAGATGGAAGTTATACTATAGATGCTGTATTCATGCCTGTTAGAAATGCAAATTATAGTATTCATTCTTATGTGAATGGAAATGAAAAACAAGACATACTATTTCTCGAAATATGGACAAATGGAAGTTTCACTCCTAAGGAAGCACTTTATGAAGCCTCCCGGAATTTGATTGATTTATTTATTCCTTTTTTACATGCAGAAGAAGAAAACTTCAATTTGGAAAACAATCAACACAAAATGACTTGGCCCCTTTTTACTTTTCATGATCATGATAGATTCGTTAAGGATAAACTAACGAACACTCAAAAAGAAATTACATTGAAATCCATTTTTATTGACCAATTAGAATTGCCTCCCCGGATCTATAATTGTCTTAAAAAGTCCAATATACATACAGTATTTGAATTTTTGAATAAGAGTCAAGAAGACCTTATGAAAATTGAACATTTTCGCGTAGAAGATTTAAAAAATATATTAAACATTTTACAAATCGAAAATCATTTTGTATAAATTGAAAATCCATTGGATTTTTTTGAATCTTTCATTTTTTTTTTATTTATAAAAAGAAAGCTTCCAATATTAAATTTGAATCTTTAGCACAAATCAATATATTCAGAATAGGTATAAAATGAAATAGATGGATCTAGGGATTAGTCATTTCAAAGTGAATTTTCCCTAGATACACAATACACCTGTCATGATATTTTATTTGACAATAGAATCAATTTAAAAAATCCCTAACGTTAGGGATTTTTCAATAGGTAATGTTGCTCCAATACCCAACCAAAGAGCCACGACGGTACCAATCAAAAAGACGGTTGTTGCTACTGGACGCCGAAATGGGTTTTGGAACTTATTAACATTTTCCAAAAAAGGTACTGTTAATAATCCCGCGGGTACTGAAACCATTAAAAGAACGCCCAATAATTTATTGGGTACGGTACGAAGTATTTGAAATACGGGAAAAAAATACCATTCGGGCAATATTTCCAAAGGAGTTGCAAACGGATCCGCGGGTTCCCCAATCATTGATGGTTCGAGAACCGCTAAGCCTACGTTACAGGCAATAGTACCCAGAATAACTACTGGAAAAATATATAAAAGATCGTTAGGCCATGCGGGTTCGCCATAATAATTATGACCCATCCCTTTGGCCAATTTCGCTCTTAATACAGGATCCGTCAAATCAGGTTTTTTTGTTATTGGGATAGGTGAATTCTTATAGATCCATCCTCCGAAAGAACCGGACATGATAATTTTGCATCATCCGGCTCGAGCACGAATCAAACAAACTGAATGCAGACATAGAAATTCTTTATATGTTAGTCACTCATATATCATGATTCTATGTAATAATATGTAATAAAATGGATTTAATTGTTTTTTTTTCGAAATTACAACTATCCATTGTAAATGCAAAAAATTCAGTTCTTATTTTTAAGTAAATGCTTTTCACCCAAGTAAGTTTTCAAAATCCAAAGTTCTTTCTGGGTGATCTCAAACCTTTCGCCTGGTATACCTCAAAAAAAGAATTTTCGGAATTTTTGACATAGAAAGGATTTACTTGTTACTAATATAATACAACCCGCTTTTTCTTTAGATCTACTTGTTTAACTCCGATAGTATCATAAATTGAGTCAATGCATAGGAAATGAATGCATTTCCATACTATTAAGTTTAATGAAATACATGTTACATAATTTAGATTATATCATTTTACTTATTTTACTGGATATTACGGAGCCTGTTCATGCACAGGATATGATCGAGTCTGATCATAGAAAATATTTTCTTCAAGCGAACCGGACTGACTATCCTCTGTAGAGGACTGGCGCCGTGGTTGGAACAAAGACACATTTAATTGTGAATTCAAATGTGGCAGATAAGATGAAGTCATATATCTGCATGGCCCAATCAATAGTTCAAGTCATACACTCCCATAATCCATTCTTTTTTCGGAGAGTTCCCTTCCACTATTCGTGTATGTCAAATAAAGAATCCAATTTATTTTGTTAAGTGGAAGGGAAATATCCAAATACATGTCTTATTCAAAAAAAATAATGCATATTTGTAGCAATGAAATACTATTACTCCTCCCCCAAATGATTTATTACAAATATCTATGATTCATATTCTCTATAAAGGACCGGAAATTCCTTGCTTACGTATCATTGGAAAGTGCATTAACATGAATACGGCAGTAAGTAGAGGTAATACAAAAGTATGTAAACTATAAAAACGAGTCAAGGTAGATTGTCCCACACTAGCGCTGCCGCGCAATAACTCTACCACCGAGGATCCTATTACAGGAATAGCATCGGGTACACCTGTTACAATTTTGACTGCCCAATAACCAATTTGGTCCCAAGGTAAAGAATAACCAGTTACACCAAAGGATGCAGTCAATACACCCAAAATTACACCTGTAACCCAAGTCAATTCGCGAGGTTTTTTAAAACCACCAGTGAGATACACGCGAAATACGTGCAAGATCATCATTAATACCATCATACTTGCTGACCATCGATGAACTGATCGGATTAACCAACCAAAGTTAGCCTCAGTCATTATATATTGAACAGAAGCAAAAGCCTCCGTAACGGTTGGACGATAATAAAAAGTCATAGCAAAACCCGTCGCTACTTGGACTAAAAAACAAGTAAGTGTAATTCCTCCTAAACAATAAAATATATTTACATGAGGAGGGACATATTTACTAGTTATATCATCGGCAATGGCCTGAATCTCAAGACGTTCTTCGAACCAATCATAGACTTTATTGAGATAGGTAAACCAAGGAACCCCCCTTCGAACCGTATATGAAAATTTCATCTCGTACGGCTCAAACAAAAAGACTCAAATACTGGTTATTTGGAAAACAGATATGTGTAATAGAAAGTTTGAAACTTCTGAAGTTAATCCTATGATTCCAGTCTTTTTTGAAGATCCAAAAAATAGAAATCTACAAGATATTCTTAGTGTTTATAATGCCAAAATTTCAAGTCGGCTCACTCGTCTTTTCTCTTGATCCTTACAGGCCTCTTGAATATTCTATTATTTACTTCATTTTTTTTGTATTGTGTATGTAATAAGATTTGACTTCTGTTTTTTTTTTTTATTGATAAGAATTTTCTTGTTAAGACCCTATAGAATCAATGGAAAACCTGAGATTCATACCAGAACCACGATGATTTCCAAAAAAACCTTTAATCGAAGTCCAAGAATTCCCTGAGTAAGAACTGCTAGATCATCACTTATTCAATTTCAATAAATAGATATAATGAAAAAAAAAAAATACAAAGAAATGGATAAGCGGCGGCCGAATAAAATTCCATTTCTTTTTCTAAATGAATTCTTCTAACTCTTTCATTTTTTTTCGTCCGGTTGCGAGGTCTAAATATAAATATTAAGTATGAATCATAGTTCTAACACTTTAGAATCTATTTATTTTCTATATTCCGTGCTCCAGATACTAGAATAAATATCTGACGGGGTAAAGCCATCTATCAAGATAAGATGACGTATCCATTTTATGTTCTGTACTATCAATAGGATCCATTATAACAAGTCACACACTCATATTCCGGAAATAGAGAAACAAAGAAGTTTCGCGGTCCAACTACCAAATCAAAATGGAATGGTCTAAAAATGAACGATCTAAATGCTAAACTTGACTTTTCTATTGAAAAGCTAGTTAGTTGGTTCTTGTGAATCGAATTCTCTAATTCATGGAAATTTGGTCCAGTAAAAGGGACGAATTATAAATCTCTAAAATAATAGAGAGAAATACCGCAAATAGGGCCATTGCAACCCCCATCCAAGGGGTAGTTCCCCACCCCGGAGCTACTTTACCATATTCTGAATTCAATGGT
>CAWUDS030005661.1:12500-20000 GCA_963859935.3 Lathyrus sativus | reverse complement strand
CTAGTCGATTGGAATTGAGAAAATTCTGTCCCTTTTGTTGCAAACATATGATTCACGCAGAGATCAAGAAATAGAGAAAATGGATTACTTGTGTATTACCCTTAGGAGGTAAATTGAAAAAATTAAATAACATAAAAATGAATTATATAGATATCAGAGAAATTATCTTCTCTATATTCTATAAATAAAATTCTATAACATGAAATTATATACATATATCATTATATAGGATCTATTTCCTTATATAAAAAATAAAATTTATTAAAAAAAAAAAAAAAAAATAAGAATATATATAACTAAAACAAATCCTTTGTTTTATAACAAACGGGATTTTCGGTATAGGAATAAACAAACCATGGATAAATCTAAGCGACTGTTTGTTAAATCATCTAAGCTACTGTTTGTTAAATCGAAGAAGAAGAAATCAATTCGTAGGAGGTCGCCCCTAATCCAATTTGGGGATCGAATTGATTATAAAAACTTGAGTTTACTTTTCAAACTTGTCACTCGAGAAGGCAAAATTTTATCTAGACGTGTTAATAAATTGACCTTAAAACAACAACGATGGATTACGATTGCTATAAAACAAGCTCGTATTTTATCTTTGTTACCTTTTGGAAGTTCGTCACCTCTTCTTAAAATTGCAAAAAAAAAATATGAAAAAAAATATGAAAAAAAAAAAAAATATGAAAAAAGCAAGTCGATTACTAGAACTCCTGTTCTAAAAAAAAAAAAATAGAGTTACTTTACTTCATTAATTGAATCTAAACTCAAAGTTTATGCGGATTGGTATTTTTTTTTGAGCGTGGTTTATTATTTTCATAATTCATATGAATTCTATTTTATCATACAAATCTCTTTTATTCTACCACCTTCCCGGAGTTCACTCTCCGGGGAAGTTTTATTAATGATATCGTTGGCAATCGTAAAAAGACAATTCCCCTTTAATATAGCTATTTGTGCAACGATTTTACGATTAAGAAGCAATTGATTCTTGTACAGATTATACATTAAATTACTATAGTAGATTTTTTCTTTATTCTGTCGAATTATTGCATTTATTCGACTGATCCACAAACTTCGAAAGTCCCTTTTTTTCCTATCTCTATCCCGCTGAGACGAAACCAAAGCTTTTCTTCTCTGTTGCGAAATAGTTCGAGTAAGAGCTCCGCGAAAGCTTGATGTAAAGGAACGACTTTTTGTCCTCCGTTTTCGAGCGATGGATCCTCGTTTAGTTCTGATCATTGGATAAATGAGACTTCGATGAATAACTATTTTGATTTTTTCTTTCAGTTATTCTTTTATCCTTTCTAGTATATTACTAACAACATGGATTCTTCCAATATATAAAATAAAAATTCCAATGGCTTTTGCTACTATAACCTTCCCAACCACGATTTTTTTTCATTTTTTCTAAGTATAAGTATTGAAACTCTAAATAATAACTTCTATTGATACTAGGTATGCCAAAAACCATAGTAAATAAAATAAACAAAGAAATGGTGGGTTCCATCGTTTCTATGATTACTTGTTAAACGGTGAGGTCCTCTCTATACACCGGAGCCCCTTCCTTCATTGAATCTTGATTCAATCAATGTTATTGTGAATTTGTACAGTTCACACTTCTGGGCTCTACCCATGAAATATCTAGTAATAGGTCTTTCACAATGAAATCTAGCTATACAGTAACGGTATTTAAGTATGAAGATTAGCTGGGTAGTTGACCCTCTTAGTCCGTTCTAAATTTAGGGCATAATTTGTTTTTCTTTCAAATAGGATTTTTCCCGCTTAATGGGAAACTACTTTATCCCCAAGGGGAATATACTTTGCATCTTAAATTGAAAATGAAGGTGATTTGGTTTGCACCAATTGAGAAACCATAAATTTGATACAAAATTTATACACAATAGAATTATATATATACAATTCTTATTAATAGAATCGATTTTTTAATTTGAGTATATGATCTAAACGAGTCGCACATACACCCTATTACATGTTCCTCGGCGTTGAGGGCATCCCCGAAGAGCGGGAGATTTTGTTACAGTCCGGATTGGCTGTCTTGCGTTTCTAATAAGTTGTTTTATAGTTGGCATGGTGAATCATATACATAATGAGCTGGTTTCGATCAATCCTAACCCAATAATTTCCATTTAGAATTTATTCGACTCTATGAAATCTGGTTGTTAAGACGATTAAAAAGAGAAAAGACAACATCTCATGCATGTATTTATTAGGAATAAATCTGTGTTTATTAGGGACAAAGGTTTAGGAATAAATCCACTATTCCCAGAAGAAAAAAAATAGTGGGGACAGAAATAGTTTGAAAGCAAATTCTGTGTTTAGTAGGAATAAAAAGGACAGAAATAGTCCAAACATCAATATTGATTCCAACTATCAATATTGACATATGCAAATTTTGCATTTAAAAAAAAGAATCTGCTCCGGAATCAAAAATTGCTTCCGTAGGCAAAGAATCTGATACGGAATCAATAATTCCGTAGGCTTGGGCTTCTTCGGGTGACATAAAATGATCCCTTTCCAGGTCTTTAGATATCTGCCATACCGGTTTGCGTGTTCTTTGCGAATAAATAGCTGTTATTGTTTCTCGAAGTATCACCATTTCATCTGCTTCCAGCATACATTCTCCTGATGGTCCCTCATAAGGGGCACTATGAGGTTGATGTGGTCATTACCCTGATAGTATAATATATTTTGGTTTTTTCTCTCAATCTTGACTTAAAAAAATAAGAAAGAAGGGATATTCAAAAGAACTTCAATTTAAATTGAAAGCCGTACAGGCAAGCATCTTTTGGATTTTTTATATAGCATACGGCTCTATACTTTTAATTTTTCATTTTTTTTACCTTTCATTGAAGAAATAAAAATATATATATATATATACCGGGTCTATCAGACCCAGATCAGTAAAGAATCCAATAACCATCTTTCTTTTTTTTTTTTTTAGAATATTTTAAAAAATTTAAAGACTATGATGATTCCGTTGCTCTCTTAATTTCGTGTAGTTTTTGATTCAGCAATCCCAAAGTTTCTTTTTTTTTTTTTCAAATGAAGTAAAAAAAAAATCGTGACACTAAAAGAGGCTCTAATTAATAGATAAGAGGAAATATAAAATTGTAAATACCCCTTCCCCTTTTTCCTACTACTCTTTCGATATAGAATCGAATGATTTAAAAAAAAATTATTTTTGCATATCGAACTCAGAGTGCCATGCTTTTTTTACTTCATATTGGCGTAGGCATAGTCTTCTTCTACAAATAAGAATCATTGGCGCCAAGCGTGAGGAAATGCTAGACGTTTGGTAATTCCGCCTCCTGCCAAAATAAGAGATGCCATTGAAGCGGCTAATCCCATGCATATTGTATGTACTTGTGCTTCTACAACTTGCATAGTATCAAAAATGGCCATTCCAGACATAACCTCTCCGCCGGGAGAATTTATAAACAGATACAAATCTTTGTTCTTGTTCTCTAAACTGAGATATATCATCATACCAGCAACTTGATTTGCTAGTTCACTCTCAATCTCGTCACCTAAAAAAAGAAGTCTGCTGTAAAAAAGTTGATGGTATAAGTCAACCCAAGTAGCTTCATCCTCGCCAGGAATTTGAAAGGCTACCTTTGGAACACCCACTGGCATAAAAAAATGATGCAGTTGCCTGACATCAGCATATTACTTTAATATAAAATTGTGCAGAGTACAGAATGAGTTTATTTTGTTAAAAATAATTTTTATTTCGCCAGATAACATAAAAAAAAAACAAGCCTAAAATAAGGGCAAGTTTTTATGAATAGGTCATTCTTGGATATGTGTCTACTGATATTGATATTATTGTTACGTGTTACTGGACGACTAATGAATTGAATTCTGGAAAATGAAATTCAAGAAGGGATTCTAACAAAAAGGATCTTCGACAACCCCCAAAAAGTATATTTCTATGTTTCCTATCGAATTGAATTCTAGAAATATTATTATTTCCTTCATGAATTATATTATTAGAAATCAATTCATGCTATTCACCACATTTTCATTGATCCTCCATTTATAGTCCGAAGCTAAGAAAGAATCAATGTAAAGAACCCCTATCTTATATTATAGTCTTAAACTTTGAGGAATTTTCGATTCAGTACATCGAAACAACCAGAAAAAAAGAAATTTTATTTGGTAGTAGTTGATCTTGTCACTGATTGTGAAATTTCGTTGCTGTCTTCGAAGAAGGATAGCTATACTGATTGCGTCGATTCAAAAGAGACCCTTGGTACTCCATTGCCGATCGTAACCAAAAATAAAATTTCAGTCAATTTATACTTACTGATCTGATCTTTTATGGAATCGATCCCCCTTTGACTGTATAAGAATATGTGGAGCTCGGCATGTCTGGAAGCACAGGAGAACGTTCTTTTGCTGATATTATTACCAGTATTCGATACTGGATTATTCATAGCATTACTATACCCTCCCTATTCATTGCGGGTTGGTTATTTGTCAGCACGGGTTTAGCTTACGATGTATTTGGAAGCCCCCGTCCAAACGAGTATTTTACAGAAACCCGACAAGGAATTCCTTTAATAACTGGCCGTTTTGATTCTTTGGAACAACTCGATGAATTTAGTAGATCTTTTTAGGAGGCTCCAATGACCATAGATAGGACCTATCCCATTTTTACAGTACGATGGTTGGCTGTTCACGGACTAGCGGTACCCACCGTTTCTTTTTTGGGATCAATATCAGCAATGCAGTTCATCCAACGATAAACCTAATCCGAATTATAGAGCTATGACACAATCAAACCCAAATGAACAAAATGTTGAATTGAATCGTACCAGTCTCTACTGGGGTTTATTACTCATTTTTGTACTTGCTGTTTTATTTTCAAATTATTTCTTCAATTAATAGAAATTAAGATAATAGTATATATATTAGGAATTCTCTTATCCTATTCGGAAGGATCTCATTTCATAATTATCTATGACTGTTTAGGTCTCTAGTATGACTTACTACTTGATCAAATGTGGAGGAAAGTGGGATAAATAAATGGCCAATACTACTGGAAGAATTCCTCTTTGGATAATAGGTACTGTAGCTGGTATTGTTGTGATCGGTTTAATTGGTATTTTCTTTTATGGTTCATATTCCGGATTGGGATCATCCCTGTAATAATCGGATGAATTTCGTTTTCGAAATGAAAGCATAAGAACTCAACAGGGATCCACTCTTTCTTTGATGAATTCGAGGGGGTCCCGTTGAGTTATTCATAATCAGAATATTTTGGTAATTGAGTCAATAGATAACTTTATTCTATGTTTCCAAAAATTCCATTTCCTTTTTTTAGGATCTTAATGAAAAAGGAACTTCATTAATTGGTTCAAAACATTTTTTCTGGATAATATCTGTCGAAACTTTTTCTTTCAACTTGAAAGAAAAATAAAAGAAAGAAGCAATTAGTTGATTTACTTCTTCTGGGTGGCCCAATAATATATAATAATTATAGTGTGTAAGAATTGGGAATTCTAGAATCTATTTTCTAGCGGTCAAATATTCTGTAGAACCAAACCTTTTTGATACTAATGATACTAACGGAATCTTACTAGAAGTCTTTTTTTTGACATTAAATGAAATTCATAGTAAAAAAAATATTAATATCAAATTAGAACTATTAAAAAAAAAAATAAATCGAAATATTCAATTTCATTAAGCTAACAAATATGGAAAAAATGCAGAAGCGTTCATATATTGGACATAAGTTTGTATAGAAGGTTTTTCTTCTATCGCTTCGCCAACGAAACGAAAAATGGAATTCTATTCCCCGTCCTACCTATCCAATCTAATTCAAGACCCAATCAGTAGACAGACACTACAGCAGTAGTAGAGTGAAAAGACTTTGACTTCAAGATTGATCTATTCCTTTTTATTTCACTACTCGAATTCATTTTTCATGGAATCCGAGACGCAAAGATTGAAAGCATTTTAATGCGTAGAATTTTGAATCAAACAAGTCTCAAGACAAGAACGCTTTCCCTTGCTTCCACATGGAAAAAAGACAAAGTTTTTGTATGAACAAAACGGAATACATTATCTTGTCGATCAGGCGACACCCGGATTTGAACTGGGGAAAAAGGATTTGCAGTCCCCTGCCTTACCACTCGGCCATGCCGCCAAAAAACCTGATAAAAAAAAAATGGATCAGAATATCCCTCCTCTCCAAAAAACCAACGTATACCTTTTCAGTCACAAAAGAAAAGTAAAAATTTCGGGACAAATAGCAAGCAACCATTAATTACAAATTCCGGAAGAATTCAGGAATCTTGATTTTTTAGAATCCTTCTCTATTTCCATTATAAGAAGAACTGTTAATATATGTCAACTCCAGAATATCCATTTTCATTGTTACACATTATCTAATCGGGTATCAATTCTAGATTACAGGGAATTTTCAATAAATTCTCGTACTTTCATTTTATTTTGCCAATTTTTCATTAAATAGATTGATGAATGAATAGAAAAATTAACACAACATATGCTGTCTCGAACAAATAGGCCTGCAATAACGTAAGAGACATATATAGATAGCTATAGTTGAAGTTAGATCTATGCCAAGTCTTTTTATGCACTGCAAACCTCCAATTCTAAAATAAAGGGTCAAAATATCTCTCTTCTTTGTGAATTCTTATTCTTTTTTGAACACTTTAAATGGTAAAGGGCTAAAAAAAATGGTATTTTTTTTTTTCTGATTATTTTATTTTTGATATCTTTCTCTCATGGAGCCGAGCAAATCCTGAATTTATTTTTGGGATATCAATCGAATGGGAATACGGAATATCATACTATACTAATAGTACAAATAGAATTCATTTTTTTTAGATTGTTAAAAATACCCCGACCCGAAGTCTAGGTGAAATGGATCAATTTGTTTCCATTGATATTACAAGTTCAATTCTATTTGTTTGTTTTGTTGCAAATTCTAATTGGAGTATCCAATTTCCTCTTTTCATAATCGGTATTTCATAGACGTAGTTCGGTAAAATTTCATGTGATTCAGTAAAGTAAAAAGAACAGAAATTCCATTATTGCTAAATCTATTCTATTCATGTGATTCGATGAAGAATGACAGCAAATAATGGGCTATTTTCTATAAAAAAGGGGGGGAATAAAAAATGTTTGGGGTTGGGAATGAAGGAATGTCTACACTACCCGGATTGAATCAAATACAATTTGAAGGATTTTGTAGATTCATTGATCGGGGCTTAACAGAAGAACTTTTAAAGTTTCCAAAAATTGAAGATCCAGATCAAGAAATGGAATTTCAGTTATTTGCGGAAACATATCAATTGGTCGAACCCTCAATAAAAGAAAAAGATGCTGTATATGAATTACTTACATATTCCTCTAAATTATATATATCCTCGGGATTAATTTGGAAAAACAGTCTGGATATCCAAGAACAAATTATTTTTATTGGAAACATTCCTCTAATGAATT
>CAWUDS030005661.1:0-10000 GCA_963859935.3 Lathyrus sativus | reverse complement strand
TTATATCTTGAAATTAATTCATCAAGTTGATGATAAAATACATGGACGTTCCAGTGGACATTATGCACTTGTTACACAACAACCCCTTAAAGGAAGGGCCAAAGGGGGAGGACAACGGGTAGGCGAAATGGAGGTTTGGGCTCTCGAGGGGTTCGGTGTTGCTCATATTTTACAAGAGATGCTGACTTATAAATCGGATCATATTAAAGGTCGTCAAGAAGTACTTGGAACTACAATTATTGGAGGAACAATACCGAAACCTGTAGATGCTACAGAATCGTTTCGATTGCTCGTTCGAGAACTACGATCTTTGGCTCTGGAACTGAATCATTTCCTTGTATCTGAGAAAGACTTTCAGATTCAAAGGAAGGAAGTTTAATTGGACTGAATCGGAATTTTTATTTTATGATTGATCAGTATAAACATCAACACCTTCGAATTGGATCAGTTTCTCCTGAACAAATAAGTGCTTGGGCAAAAAAAATCCTACCCAATGGAGAAATAGTTGGGGAGGTAACAAAACCCTATACTCTTCATTATAAAACCAATAAGCCTGAAAAAGGTGGATTATTTTGTGAAAGAATTTTTGGGCCTATAAAAAGTGGAATTTGTGCTTGTGGAAATTATCGAGTAATCGGAGATAAAAAAGACCAACCAAAATTTTGTGAAAAATGCGGAGTAGAATTTGTTGATTCTAGGATACGTAGATATCAAATGGGGTATATCCAATTAGCATGTCCTGTAACCCATGTGTGGTATTTGAAACGTCTTCCTAGTTATATCGCGAGCCTTTTAGATAAACCTCTTAAAGAATTAGAGAATCTAGTATACCGCGATGTGTGATTTGATAAAAATTCTTATTGTACAGATTTCGAATGATAAACTGTCATTCCAGTCAATTAAATGGGAATGTCCTATATCTGGCATGTCTCTTGGGATGAGTAACATGAAGCTCAGAATTCATGGGTGTATTGAATACTCCCCAATCAAAAAGGGAATTGGTCTATGGTCAATTCAGTAACAAATAACTATTTACTGTATGTACCTTGTGAAAAAAAAAAAAATACTTTTTTGTGGAATTCATTATTCCATCTCTTTTTTTTTTTTTAAAGAACTCAAATTATGTTCAAAGAATAAAATATATCATGATTGCAGAAGTTTATCTATCGCATATAGGCTTTAAGACATCGTGGCAGACCCGTCGAGGTGACGTCTTGACCTAAAAGATCGAACGGTATGATACATAGACAAAGAAATCTCTTATGAATTCGAGGATATTCCTTTTTTATTAAGAATTTCATTTTAGAGGATTCCTCGTTCGAAGGGAGGTAGACTACTCAAGAATTTTACATTTTATTTTTATTTCTGTCTTAATTTCGAATTGGATAAAAAATTCAGAAAAAAAAGAAGAATGTATCAATGAAATGTTGCTTGGTCTTTATTGATAACTTGAGTAAAGAGTAAACCTTTTTGATTTTAGATTAGAGGTTTTCCAAAATTGGAAAGCGGAAACCCCTTTCTTTATCTTTAATTGTGTGCAAATACTTTAGCCGGATGAGAGGAAACCCTCATGTCCGATTTTAAAGGGGGCGATCCATCTTATTGGATCCTATCCAAATTTTTCTTTTGCTAGGCCCGTAGTTAAAAAACCAACTTTCTTACGATTACGAGGTTCATTCGAATATGAAATCCAATCCTGGAAAGACAGTATCCCACTCTTTTTTGATACTCAAGGTTTCGATACATTTCGAAATAGAGAAATTTCTAGTGGAGCGGGTGCTATACGACAACAATTAGTTGATCTGGATTTAAGAATTATTATGGATTCTTCGTTGCTAGAATGGAAAGAATTAGGAAAAGAGGGGTCCAATGACAAATGGAAAAATCAAAAAGTTCGAAGAAGAAAGAATTTTTTGGTTCGACGCATGGGATTAGCTAAGCATTTTCTCCTAACAAATATAGAACCAGAATGGATGGTTTTATGTCTCTTACCAGTTCTTCCTCCCGAATTGAGACCAATTATTCAAATAGATGGCGGTAAACTAATGAGTTCGGATATTAATAAACTCTATAAAATAGTTATCTTTCGGAACAATACTCTTATTGAGCTATTAAGAACAAGTGGATTTACACCAGCGGAATTAGTAATGTCTCAAGAAAAATTGGTACAAGAAGCCGTGGATGCACTTCTTGATAATGGAATCCGCGGACAACCGATGAGGGACGGTCATAAGAAAGTTTACAAATCGTTTTCCGATATAATTTCGGGCAAAGAGGGAAGATTTCGAGAGACTCTTCTTGGAAAACGAGTTGATTATTCGGGGCGTTCTGTTATTGTCGTAGGTCCATTACTTTCATTACATCGATGTGGATTGCCCCCCGAAATAGCAATAGAGCTATTTCAGACATTTCTAATTCGTGGTTTAATTCGAAACCATATTGCTTCGAACATAGGAGTTGCTAAGAGTCAAATCCGGGAAAAAGAACCAATTGTATGGGAAATACTTCACGAAGTTATGCGGGGACATCCAGTATTGCTGAATAGAGCGCCTACTTTGCATAGATTGGGCATACAGGCATTTCAACCCATTTTAGTAGAAGGACGTGCTATTTGTTTACATCCATTGGTGTGTAAGGGATTCAACGCAGACTTTGATGGGGATCAAATGGCTGTTCATGTGCCTTTATCTTTGGAGGCTCAAGCAGAAGCTCATTTACTTATGTTTTCTACTACGAATCTCTTGTCTCCGACTATTGGGGATCCTATTTCTGTACCAACTCAAGATATGCTTATTGGACTTTATGTATTAACTAGCGGAAATCGTCGAGGTATTTGTGCAAACAGGTATAATTGGTTTAATTGCAGAAATTCTCAAAATGAAAAAATGAGCAATAATAACTTTAAGAACTTGAAGTATATGAAAAAAAAAGAACCCTGTTTTTGCAATTCCTATGATGCAATTGGAGCTTATAGACAGAAAAGAATAAATTTGGATAGTCCTTTTTGGCTCCGGTGGCAAATACATCAATGCATTATGTCTTCAAGAGAAGTTCCTATCGAAGTTCACTATGAATCTTTTGGTACCTATTATGAGATTTATGAGGATTATTTAGTAATAAGAAGTATAAAAAAAGAAATTCGTTGTATATACATTCGAACCACTATTGGTCATATTTCTTTTTATCGAGAAATCGAAGAAGCTATACAAGGTTTTTCTCGAGCCGATTCATCATATAGTATCTAATCATATAGATGGTTAGTGTTGGTATCCACGCTAAGTAAATTTAGGATACTGGTGTAAATTCAGGTCAACTAGCATCTTTTCAATTTTCTACGTAAATAAACATAAAGAAAAGGGAGTTTTCCAATCATTCACTCAAATCTATTGTCGTCGAACCGAATACCACTGAGTGGAATATGGAGGGACTTATGGCAGAAGGGACCAATCTAGTCTTTCACAATAACGTGATAGGTGGAACTGCCATTAAACGACTTATTAGCAGATTAATAGATCATTTCGGAATGGCATATACATCACACATCCTGGATCAAGTAAAGACTCTAGGATTCCATCAAGCTACTGCTACATCTATTTCATTAGGAATTGATGATCTTTTAACAATACCTTCTAAAGGATGGCTAGTCCAAGATGCTGAACAACAAAGTTCCGTTTTGGAAAAACATAATCATTATGGGAATGTCCATGCGGTAGAAAAATTACGCCAATCCATTGAAATATGGTATGCTACAAGCGAATATTTGCGACAACAAATGACTCCCAATTTTAGGATGACTGACCCCTTTAATCCAGTCCATATAATGTCTTTTTCAGGAGCTAGAGGAAATGCATCTCAAGTACACCAATTAGTCGGAATGAGAGGATTAATGTCAGATCCACAAGGACAAATGATTGATTTACCCATTCAAAGCAATTTTCGTGAAGGACTGTCTTTAACAGAATATATAATTTCTTGCTACGGAGCCCGTAAAGGGGTTGTAGATACTGCTGTACGAACATCAGATGCTGGATATCTTACACGTCGACTTGTTGAAGTGGTTCAACACATTGTTGTACGGCGAACAGATTGCGGTACCATCCGTGGGATTTCTGTAAACATCCGAAATGGAATGATGCCAGAAAGAATTTTGATACAAACATTAAATGGTCGTGTAGTAGCAGACAATATATATATAGGTTCACGGTGCATTGTCGTTAGAAATCAAGATATTGGAATTGGACTTATCAATCGATTCATAACTTTTCAAACACAACCCATATTTATTCGAACCCCCTTTACCTGTAGGAATACGTCGTGGATCTGCCGATTGTGTTATGGGCGGAGTCCTATTCATGGGGACCTGGTAGAATTGGGAGAAGCTGTAGGCATTATTGCTGGTCAATCTATTGGAGAACCGGGAACTCAACTAACATTAAGAACTTTTCATACTGGTGGAGTATTCACAGGGGGTACTGCTGAATATGTGCGAGCCCCCTCGAATGGAAAGATAAAATGGAATGAGGATTTAGTTCACCCTACACGTACACGTCATGGATATCCTGCTTTTATATGTAATATAGACTTGTATGTAACTATAGAAAGTTACGATATTATACATAACGTCATTATTCCACCAAAAAGTTTTCTATTAGTTAAAAATGATCAATATGTAAAATCAGAACAAGTGATTGCGGAGATCCTCGCGGGAACATATACTTTTAATTTGAAAGAGAGGGTTCGAAAACATATTTATTCTGACTCAGAAGGGGAAATGCATTGGAGTACCGATGTGTACCATGCATCAGAATTTATGGATAGTAATGTACATATCTTACCAAAAACAAGTCATTTATGGATATTGTCAGGAAAGTCGTGCAGGTCTAATACAACCCATTTTTTACTTCACAAGGATCAAGATCAAATTACCATGGATTCACTTTCGAATGGAAAAAAAAATATTTCGAATCTTGTAGAAAGGAATAATCAAGTAAAACATAAATTCTTTGGTTTCCATACTTTTGGTACAAAAGAAAAGGGGATCAGCGATTATTCAATATTTAATCCAATCATATATATGGATCATTCTTATTTAATGTATCCCGCTATTTTTCACGATACTTTTTATTTCTTGGCGAAAAGGCGAAGAAATCGATTTCTTATTCCATTTCCATTCCAATCGATTCAAGAACGAAAGAACGAACTAATGTCCCCTTCCGGTGTCTCCATTGAAATACCTATCAATGGTATTTTTCCTAGAAATAGTATTTTTGCTTATTTCGATCATCCTCAACCCATTTTTCAAAAAGAAGATTTCATTGAGTATCGAGGAAGAAAAAAATTAAAGCCAAACTATCCAATTCAAGTAGGTCCCTTTTTTTTGATTCCCGAAGAAGTGCATATTTTACCCCAATCTTCTTCCCTAATGGTACGGAATAATAGTCTTGTTGGAAGAGGAACACCAATCACTTTCAATATAAGAAGTCGAGTAGGCGGATTGGTCCGATTAGAAAAGAAAAAAAAAAAAAAAATAGAATTAAAAATATTTTCTGGAAATATCCATTTTCCCAGAGAGATTGATAAGATATCAAGACACAGTCCCATCTTTATACCACCCGGAACGGTAAAAAAAAAAAAATGCAAGGAATCAAAAAAAAATAAAGATGGGATCTATGTCCAACGGATCGCAACTACAAAAAAAAAAAAATGCAAGGAATCAAAAAAAATTAAAGATGGGATCTATGTCCAATGGATCGCAACTACAAAAAAAAAAAAGAAAAAAAAAAAAATTGTTTTGGTTCGACCTGTAATTTTATATGAAATACCGGACACTATCCCTTTTGTAAAACTTTTTCCCCAAGATCTATTCCAGGAAAAGGATAATCTGGAACTAAAAGTTGTCAATTCTATTGGAAAATCCATTCGGGAAATTTCCGACACAAGGATTCCATTCCTTCGGACTTGTTTAGTCTTCCATTGGGATGACGGCAAAAAAAGTTCTTCGATTGAGGAGGCCCCCGCTTCCTTTATTGAAGTAAGTACAAATGGTTTGATTGAGTATTTTCTAAGAATTGACTTAGTAAAATCGAATACTTCATATATCAGAAAAAGAAATGACCCATCTGGTTTAGGATTGATTGGGGATAATAAATCGGATCGAATCAATCCATTTTTTTCTATTCATTCCAAGGGAAAAATTCAACAATCACTTAGCCAAAATCACGGAACTATTCGTATGTTGTTGAATAGAAATAAAGAATGCCGATCTTGGATAATTTTGTCATCATCTAATTGTTTTCAAATGAGACCATTCAACAATGTAAAATCTCACAATGGGATAAAAAAAGATCCTATAATTTCAATTAAGAAGAATAATAATTCGTTCGGCCCTTTAGGAATAGTTGCAAATTTATATTCACTTTATCATTTAATAACTCATAATCAGATCTCAATAATAAAAATTTTGCAACTTGACAAATTAAAGGAAATTTTTCAAGTAATGAAATATTATTTCATGGACGAAAATGAGAAAATTTGTAAACCCGATCTATACAGTAATATCGTTTTGAATCCATTCCATTTAAATTGGTTTTTTCTCCATTATTTTTCTTGTGAAAAAACGTTTCCAATAATAAGTCTTGGACAATTTATTTGTGAAAATATATGTATAGCTCAAATGAAAAATGGACCACACCTAAAATTAAAATCGGGTCAAGTTATAACAGTTCAAATGGATTCTGTAATAATAAGATCGGCTAATCCTTATTTGGCGACTCCAGAATCAACTATTCACGGCCATTATGGGGAGATCCTTTCTCAAGGAGATATTTTAGTTACATTCCTATATGAAAAATCGAGATCCAGTGATATAACACAAGGTCTTCCAAAAGTGGAACAGATATTCGAAATACGTTCGATTGCTTCAATATCCATGAATCTAAAAAAAAGAATTGATGCTTGGAACGAGTGTATAACAAAAATTCTCGGCATTCCTTGGGGATTCTTGATTGGTGCTGAGCTAACTATAGCTCAAAGTCGTATTTCTTTGGTTAATAAAATCCAAAAGGTTTATCGATCCCAGGGAGTACACATCGATAATAGACATATCGAGATTATTGTGCGTCAAATAACATCCAAAGTCTTGGTTTCAGAAGATGGAATGTCTAATGTATTTTTACCTGGCGAACTAATTGGATTATTGCGAGCAGAACGAACGGGGCGTGCCTTGGAAGAAGCCATTTGTTACCGAGCTTTATTATTGGGAGTAACAAAAACATCTCTGAATACTCAAAGTTTCATATCCGAAGCGAGTTTTCAAGAAACTGCTAGAGTTTTAGCAAAAGCCGCTCTTCGGGGTCGTATTGATTGGTTGAAAGGTCTTAAAGAGAATGTTGTTTTAGGGGGAATGATACCCGTTGGTACCGGATTCAAAAGAATAATGCACCGTTCACGGTCAAGGCAACATAACAAGATTAGCCGGAAAAAAAAATTATTCGAAGTCGAAATTGGAAATCTTTTGTTCCATCACAGAAAATTATTTAATTTTTCTCATTTCAGAGAATTTATGTGATACATTCGAAATATAGGATTAAATATAGTATTAAATGCTTCCTAACAGCGGATTCGACTCATCCATCCCCTGAAATATTTAAATGCAGTCATTGGATTTGGTAATTAAAGTATATTAAAAAATAATAAGAAATAGAAATCAAAGAATGGCCTGATTCTATATTAACGGCCGATCGTCTATAAAAGAGAAGGTTCCATCGGAACAATTATTTATTAGGATACTCGGTCTCTCTTTTTTTTTTTCATTTTTTTAAACAAAGTGTGGGGATAAATGACAAAAAGATATTGGAACATCACTTTGGAAGAGATGCTGAAAGCTGGGGTTCATTTTGGCCATGAGACTAGGAAATGGAATCCTCGAATGGCACCTTTTATATCGGCAAAACGTAAAGGTAATCATATTACAAATCTTACTAAAACTGCTCGTTTTTTATCAGAAGCTTGTGATTTGGCTTTTGATGCAGCAAGCAAAGGAAAACAATTTTTAATTGTTGGTACCAAAAGAAAAGTTGCCTATTCAGTAAGACGGGCTGCAATAAGAGCTCGATGTCATTATGTTAATAAAAAATGGCTCGGAGGTATGTTAACGAATTGGTATACTACAGAAACGAGACTTCGTAAGTTCAGGGACTTGAGAACGGAGCAAAAGACGGGGAAACTGAACTCTCTTCCAAAAAGAGATGCCGCTATGTTGAAGAGGCAATTATCTCATTTGGAAACATATCTAGGCGGTATAAAATATATGACAGGGTTACCTGATATTGTAATAATCCTTGATCAGGAAGAAGAATATAAGGCTCTTCAAGAATGTATCACTTTGGGAATTCCAACGATTTGTGTAATCGATACAAATTGTGACCCCGATCTTGCGGATTTGCCGATTCCGGCTAATGATGATACTATGGCTTCCATCGGATTCATTCTTAACAAATTAGTTTTTGCAATTTGTGAGGGTCGTTCTAGCTAGATACAAAATTATTGATTAATAATAAGATAAATCCATTTTTAGATTTGGTTGGGCGGTGATAAATTTTTGGAATTGGTTATTATAGCATTACAAAATTGTGTAAAAAGAAATATTTTTGGATTAGTAGGTATTCCAAATGGAAAATCCAAGTAAAATAAGGAAATGGTTGAATCAAAATAATTCCCTTTCAAGTTATCTTTTTTTATTTTAGAGGGCAATATGAATGTTCTATTATGTTACATCAACACATTAAACAGATTCTATGATATATCTGCTGTGGAAGTAGGTCAACATTTCTATTGGCAAATAGGGGATTTTCAAGTGCATGCTCAAGTACTTATTACCTCTTGGGTTGTAATTGCTATCTTATTAATTTCAACCATTCTAGTTGTTAGAAATCCACAAACTATTCCCACGTCTGGTCAGAATTTCTTTGAATATGTCCTTGAATTCATTCGAGACGTGAGCAAAACTCAGATTGGAGAAGAATATGGTCCATGGGTTCCGTTTATTGGAACTCTGTTTCTATTTATTTTTGTTTCGAATTGGTCAGGGGCACTTTTGCCTTGGAAAATTATAAAGTTACCTCATGGAGAGTTAGCTGCACCCACAAATGATATAAATACTACTGTTGCATTAGCTTTACTTACGTCAGTAGCCTATTTCTATGCGGGTATTTCAAAAAAAGGATTGGCCTATTTTGGTAAATACATCCAACCAACGCCAATCCTTTTACCGATTAACATCTTAGAAGATTTCACAAAACCCTTATCGCTTAGTTTTCGACTTTTCGGAAATATATTAGCGGATGAATTAGTAGTGGTTGTTCTTGTTTCGTTAGTACCTTTAGTAGTTCCTATCCCTGTTATGTTCCTTGGATTATTTACAAGCGGTATTCAAGCTCTTATTTTCGCTACTTTAGCTGCGGCGTATATAGGTGAATCCATGGAAGGGCATCATTGACTAGTTATCTAAATAGGATTTTAGACCGCGACTGGCTCGCGATAATCTACTTAAGGAACATTAATAAAATTAAGGAACATAAATCAAAAAATCCAAAAGAAATTATGAAAAGTTTTCATAACAATCAAAAAGTATAAAGAAAATGAAAACACTTATCAGGAAATTCAACAAAAAATAGAAATTCAATTAAAATAAAGGGTGGGGGGTCGAACTAGGCATATATATAATCTAATCGTTATAAAACAGCTGGGGGATTTCCGAGAATGATTCATTGAATCGAAGATACAATGAATTGGTTTACGATATGGAACAAACACATGTATATGTCATAGTAGATATTCATTAGTTATATATGACTATATATCTCAATTTGTCCTGCTACTACTCTAAATTTAGGTAGGGATTCAAAAAAAAGAGCTCTTCCATCTCTTGGAATTGTGAATGGAATATAAAATGACTGGAAAAATGAAATCAAAAAGAAAAAGAAAGGTTTAAACGAAATGT
>CAWUDS030005660.1:45000-49523 GCA_963859935.3 Lathyrus sativus | reverse complement strand
AAGTACAATTGATATAGTTGATGCGCAATCAAAATATGGTTTTTGGGGTTGGAATTTGTGGCGTCAACCTATGGGTTTCATCGTTTTTATAATTTCTTCGCTAGCAGAATGTGAAAGATTACCTTTTGATTTACCAGAAGCAGAAGAAGAATTAGTAGCTGGTTATCAAACAGAATATTCAGGTATTCGATTTGGTTTATTTTACGTTGCTTCCTATTTAAACCTTTTCATTTCTTCATTATTTGTAACAGTTCTTTACTTGGGCGGTTCCAATATTTCTATTCCATACATATTTGTTTCTGAATTTTTTGAAATAAATAAAACATACGGAGTTTTTGGAACTACAATTGATCTCTTTATTACATTAGCTAAAAGCTATTTTTTCTTATTCGTTTCTATCATAACAAGATGGTCTTTGCCTAGGCTAAGAATGGATCAATTATTAAATCTTGGATGGAAATTTCTTTTACCGATTTCTCTCGGTAATCTATTATTAACAACTTCATCTCAATTGTTTTCGCTGTAAAAGATGTTCTATATTCATTACTTGTCTCAAATAAGAGAAAGAAATCAAAAAAAACTATACTATTCATAGATATTTACAATATGTTCCTTATGGTAACTGGGTTCATGAATTATGGTCAACAAACAGTACGAGCTGCAAGGTACATTGGTCAAAGTTTCATGATTATCTTATCTCACGCAAATCGTTTACCTGTAACTATTCAATATCCTTATGAAAAATTAATCACATCAGAACGTTTCCGCGGTCGAATCCATTTTGAATTTGATAAATGCATTGCTTGTGAAGTATGTGTTCGTGTATGTCCTATAGATTTACCCGTTGTTGATTGGAAAATGGAAACGGATATTCGAAAGAAACGATTGCTAAATTACAGTATTGATTTCGGAATCTGTATTTTTTGTGGTAACTGTATTGAGTATTGTCCAACAAATTGTTTATCAATGACTGAAGAATATGAACTTTCAACTTATGATCGTCATGAATTGAATTATAATCAAATTGCTTTGGGCCGTTTACCAATGTCAATAATTGATGATTATACAATTCGAACAATTCAAATCAAAAAAGACAATTTATTATAATTCAATAAAATACAACTTAAAAAAAAAACACACACAAATATTCTATATATTTCTATAGATAGAATAGATATAAATAGAATAATCTAAATCAAATATTTTAAATGTATAAAAAATGAATAATATAGTAAATATCATATTAGTAGAAATATTCTATAATTATTAGAGAACTATATTCTTCAATAGAATATATTAATATATTCTCGAAATTGAAAATATTTTGGAATTTCAATAAGATTTTCAATGGTTATATATGTTCTATCTACCTTTATACTTGAGTTTTCATATCGTTTCAAACTACTCTTTTGTATAAAGAGTGGAATGACATTGATTATATAACCATAACTATATCAATTTAAACTACTTAGGTTTTTCAATGCAAAGAAAAATTGAAATATATAAATTTTTTTTCCTGGTCATATCAATAAGGTCATGAAATTTCGATTTCGTTGTCTTTTTTTTTACATATAATGGATTTGCCTGAAACGCTGCACGATTTTCTTTTAGTCTTTCTGGGATCGGGTCTTCTATTAGGAAGTTTAGGAGTAGTATTACTTACCAACCCCATTTTTTCTGCTTTTTCGTTGGGACTGGTTCTTGTTTGTATATCTTTATTATATATTTTAGCAAACTCGCATTTTGTAGCTGCATCACAGCTACTTATTTACGTGGGAGCTATTAACATTTTAATCATATTTGCTGTGATGTTCATGAATAGTTCCGAATATTACCAAGATTTGAATCTTTGGACCGTAGGGGATGGAATTACTTTGATAGTTTGTACAAGTATTTTTGTTTCATTAATCACTATTATTTCCGATACATCATGGTACGGAATTATTTGGACTACAAGACCAAATCAGATTATTGAGCAAGATTTGATAAGTACTAGTCAACAAATTGGAATTCATTTATCAACAGATTTTTTTCTTCCATTTGAACTAATTTCCATAATTCTTTTAGTTTCTTTGATAGGTGCAATTGTCGTAGCTCGCCAGTAAGAAATCTTTAGAGAACTAGTAATAGAAATCAAGATTCTTTTTTTTTTCAATTTTCTCACATTTATTTCTGTCGAATTCTATGTGAAGTGAAAGAGTTTTTTTTTATGTAGAAATTCTTTTTTTTTTTATTGCCGATATATTCTTTTGTTAATGAATCCAAATTTATAAGGAGTTGGTCAATGATGCTCGAACATGTACTTGTTTTGAGTGCCTATTTATTTTCTATTGGTATCTATGGATTGATCACGAGCCGAAATATGGTTAGAGCCCTTATGTGTCTTGAACTTATACTGAATGCAGTTAATATAAATCTAGTAACTTTTTCTGATTTTTTTGATAATCGCCAATTAAAAGGAAATATTTTTTCAATTTTTGTTATAGCTATTGCAGCCGCTGAAGCGGCTATCGGACTGGCTATTGTTTCCTCAATTGCTCGTAACAGAAAATCAACCCGTATCAATCAATCGAATTTGTTGAATAAATAGCATTAATCCTATAATAATAAAGTAGAATTTCAAATAGTGTAATATGAATCTAATCAATTCATTTGAGTATTTATTCGACACAACTTATGATCATATCATGTTTACATTGCCTAAATCATAAGAAATGAAAGTATCCTGGTCCTCTTCGATTCCCTCTTGTAAATTTATCTAGACGCCTTTTTTTATTAACAGTTAACAATATTATCACAAATCATTGATTCATCTGGTATATAAATATACGATTCATTTACGAGTTTACTAGATCGATAATTTGCATTTTTGAACATCCAAAATTACTATAGATAATGTCACATTCAGTAAAGATTTATGATACATGTATAGGATGTACTCAATGTGTCCG
This sequence comes from Lathyrus sativus, assembly GCA_963859935.3. Classification (NCBI taxonomy): domain Eukaryota; kingdom Viridiplantae; phylum Streptophyta; class Magnoliopsida; order Fabales; family Fabaceae; genus Lathyrus; species Lathyrus sativus. The sequence goes on along the minus strand of CAWUDS030005660.1, from coordinate 46,572 downwards.
AGCCTGTCCCACAGATGTATTAGAAATGATACCTTGGGGTGGATGTAAAGCTAAGCAAATAGCTTCTGCCCCAAGAACAGAGGACTGTGTTGGTTGTAAGAGGTGTGAGTCCGCTTGTCCGACGGATTTCTTAAGTGTTCGAGTTTATTTATGGCATGAAACAACTCGAAGTATGGGTCTCGCTTATTGATTCGTTTCAAAAAACACCACACGAATACGTTTTTTACTGGCAAAAACTCGTGTTCAAAATAAAAAAGAAAAAAATTCTATTTTATTTTGAGCATGGGCTTTTCTGGCCCAAGTGTATCTTATTTTTATCACGAATTTTTTTCCTTGGTTAACAATAGTTGTTGTTTTCCCAATAGCCGCAGGTTCCTTAATTTTCTTATTTCCTCATAGGGGAAATAAGGTAATTAGGTGGTATAGCATTTGTATATGCTTAATCGATCTCCTTCTAACAACCTATGCATTTTGTTATCATTTCCAATTGGATGATCCACTAATTCAACTGACGGAGAATTATAAATGGATCCATTTTTTTGATTTTTACTGGAGATTAGGAATAGATGGACTCTCCATAGGACCTATTTTACTGACAGGATTGATAACTACTTTAGCCACTTTAGCAGCTCAGCCGGTTACTCGAAAATACCAATTATTTTATTTCCTGATGTTAGCAATGTATAGCGGTCAAATAGGACCATTTTCTTCTCGAGACATTTTACTTTTTTTCATCATGTGGGAATTGGAATTAATTCCCGTTTATCTACTTTTATCCATGTGGGGGGGAAAGAAACGTTTGTATTCAGCTACAAAGTTTATTTTGTACACTGCAGGAGCTTCTGTTTTTTTATTAATGGGAATTCTGGGTATTGGTTTATATGGCTCTAATGAACCAACATTTAATTTTGAAACATTAATTAATCAATCATATCCCGTGGCACTAGAAATAATATTCTATACGGCATTTCTTATTGCTTTTGCTGTCAAATCGCCGATTATACCCTTACATACATGGTTACCAGATACCCACGGAGAGGCGCATTACAGCACTTGTATGCTTTTAGCCGGAATCTTATTAAAAATGGGAGCATATGGGTTGGTTCGAATTAATATGGAATTTTTTTCCCACGCTCATTCCATATTTTGCCCCTGGTTAATGATATTAGGTTGTATTCAAATAATCTATGCCGCTGCAACATCTTTTGGTCAACGGAATCTAAAAAAAAGAATCGCTTATTCTTCCGTATCTCATATGGGTTTTATAATTATAGGAATTGGTTCTATAAGTGATACTGGTCTCAACGGGGCCATTTTACAAATAATATCTCATGGATTTATTGGCGCTGCCCTTTTTTTCTTGGCAGGAACTAGTTATGATAGACTGCGTCTTCTTTATCTTGACGAAATGGGCGGAATGGCTATCCCAATGCCAAAAATATTCACTATTTTCACTATCTTATCAATGGCTTCTCTTGCATTGCCTGGCATGAGCGGTTTTGTTGCAGAATTGATAGTTTTTTTTGGAATAATTACTAGTCAAAAATATCTTTTCATGATGAAAATACTAAT
>CAWUDS030005660.1:0-32500 GCA_963859935.3 Lathyrus sativus | reverse complement strand
GTTCATATTTTTTATAGAGAAATCGTTCACTATTATAAATGATAGAAGAAAACCCATTTTGAAGCATCTTTAAGGGATTTCTTTCGGGCCGAAGAAGCAACGGCACTCCATCATTATCAAACCGACTTCCTGTCTCGGAGGGTCCCAGCAGAGCACCCTCTATTTCTAATAGCCCATGAACTAGATCAGAATCATTCTCACGGAGTCTATAAGAAGCATCATTGTTTCATTAGGTCTGGGTACAGAAAAAAAGTCTTCAGCGACCGATCCGGCAGAACAACTCAAAAGATAAAGAAGTATAGTTAATTTCTTCATGCTTCTTCCAAGTTCGACGTACCATTTGTACAAAGAAGAATCCCCCTCCTGACATGCTGTCTTCTTCATATAGATAGATATAGGATCTATAGAGCAATTACTGAGAAGTAGATTTTGTGAAACAACCCTCCCTATCTGATAAAAAAGGATCCCATGATCCTGAATCTCTCTTATATGAGATCTAAAATTCCAAGTTTGTCTATGAAGAGCAAATCGAATTATATTAGTGTCTATAATAGATTTCTTTTGTATAATACTAATCGATAGCGCCTCATTAGTAAGTGCTACAAGATCAGGTACATTAGAACCTAGAGTTATAGACCCCAATCGATTAGTATTGAATATTTGCTTTTCCAAGTGAAATCCCCTAGTATATGAAAGAGTAAAAAAGTGCTTTCTTTGTTGTGGAATAAGAAGCCTTCGTACCTTAATGCATGTATTTAATTTATCCGTCCCTATTAAACAAGGGTCTACTTTTTCTGGAATATGAGTAGAAGCAATAACAAGATTATTGCTAGTAGAACCTTTTTCAGAATCTCTGGAAAGAGAGTTCACTAAATACCCAGCGATAAGTCATCCGACTCCTTCCTATCGAAATCATGAATGTTTGGAATCCAAATTATGCAAGGAGACATTGCTTTTACTAATTCCAATTGAATTGTGAGATAAAACCGGTCTAGTTCCTTTTCCGGTATGATATCGCTAGATACCGGATCCTCCATACTTAGAAACTTCAATCGGCTATCAAGCTTACGGTCGAAATCGTCGCTATGATCCCTTTCATAATTCTCTGGATTATAGCAACTACCCTCGTAATCCGGTAAAAGACTGTAAATGGTACCCTCTCTTTGATCAAAAAGATCGTCCTCATCATAACTCGTATCAAAACCCCTAGGAAAGTTCTCCAGGAACTTGTTTACAAATACTGTAATGAAAGGAACATAGGAGGTTGTCGCTAGAGATTTGAGCAAATAGGATTGTCCAGTTATTATAGAACCTATCACTAAAATACCCCTAGAAGGGGATAGGGCTAAGCGTAGCGAAAAGGGTTTATCATGAGATGGGAAATCCAAACAGCTAGCCCTACACGGGATTTCTGAATAAGTGATTGTCTGATAATGAGCGAGGAATACCCGTCTTTCTGCTAAGCAGGATGTATTGAACTCATAATTCATTAGATCCTTTTTATGAATGTCAATTAAATATCGTAAGTAAATTGTTCCCGGTTGTTCAATCATTTGATAACCAGAGTTATTCTTTGATAACTCATCACTATTAGTAAGACTCACTAAAATTTGATCCATCCTTTTTTCTGTCGTTAAGGTAGAGAAAGTAAGCAAGAATTCTCTTTCTTTATCAGCAATTAAATCACTATTCGCGATCCAGGATTCTATTTTATCAGAAATGCAATCACTATTCATGTTTTTTCTTTTTTTTATCAATGAATAGATTTCTTTACTTGTATGACTTAAATGTCTCGTATTTTTCAAAAACGCGATTCGATTGATGGGATTTGGTAGAATCCTTATGAACTTCATGAGATTAAAACCTTCACCCCTTGGGACGCCAGAAGGCGAACCTCGTCTTTCTTCTCGAAAATTTTCGAATTGTTTTAGAGCCATTCGAAAAATATACTGTAACCAGAAATATTTTTGTTCTGATGTACCATACCTATCCAGAAGTTTTTTCAATTCAATGATGTAGGATGGAATCATCAACGATTTGACCTGTTCGAACTCTGTCTGTAACTCATTAGAGAATCGAGAAACAAAGGAAAGATGTGTATGAACTAAATATCCAGTAATAAGAAGAAGTAAAAGGATTGAAAACAGGAACTCCTCAATATTTAGTGATCTCAGATGTGTCGATATGAATGGTGACTCATTATTTGTGTGAAGAAGATCTTTTTCGTACACCTCTACAAGAGACTTATGTAAACACTTACTCCAAATCTCACTTATACGATTCCGTTGTCCAATACCCAGTTTTTTCCGAAGAATTGCCTTGGCTCCATGGATAAGATTAGGCAAAATAGATAACATTTTTTTCCATTTAGGACTCTTCTTTAGTATCACAAATAGGTCTGAAAAAGTATGTATAAATAGTAAAAGTAGATTTTTTTGCCCTGTCGTGGTAAGGAGCGACGGTATTATATACGGGTACAATGGCTTCAATTTGGAGAGAACGGTTGAAAAACTACTCTTTCTTTGAAAGTTTCTATACATCTGCCCTTTTTTAAGGAATTTTTTTAGAGGTTTTTTTTTCCTCTTTTCGGATGGTAAAAATTCCTCAGAATATAGAGTATATGAATATAGAGTATATAGAGTGTCACGCAAATCAGTGTCAAGCAAATCTATGTTTAAATCGAAATCCAAATACGTATGCAACTTTTTCCATTTTGGATCAGACAGATTAATAGCGGAAAGACGATTACAATAAGTTCTTTCAAAATTCACTATTTCTTCCTCTGTTAGAGGTGTTCCAGAAATGTCCGCAATAGCTCTAGGACCGCGAGTTGGAAAATGGAAAGATTTGTACAAGTCATATCCGTCATCACCACTTTGCGGAAAATTATTTAATATGTTAGAGACCTCTAACTCGCTTGGTGAAATAGTATCTCTGTCCAAAAAAACATGTTTTTTTTTCCCGTCGCCAAAAGAAAATATTTTCTTTCGACTGAACAAGACATTGAGGAATTGTTCATACAAAAAATCATAATTACAGGACCTTTCCCCATAAAAAGAGAATCTTTTCTTACAATCGAAATCTTGATTATTCAAGAATCGAAGTCGATTTACTTTATAAAAAGAGGAAATCAATGAACTTCTATGAAAACATTTCACAGGATTCAGCCAATTGTCTTGATTTGCTATCTGATTGATCAATAATTTCGATTTTTGAGAAGTATAATAGTCATCCAATAATAGGGCTTTCTTTTTTTTCAAATGAACCGTTTGCAGACCCATTGATTCTAACAACTGATTCCCGAGTGCATCATTCATACGTTTCAATTCATCCATATGGATCTGAGACCTATGAACGGGCATACTCCCAAAACTCACCAAGAAAAAAGGAACTGAGTTAGAGAAAAAGGGAAGAAGCTTGGACAAAAACAAACAAAGTGACTTAGAAAAATTTTTTTTGTCGATAACCTCAGACCAATCAATCGAATATGCATTCATATGTAATCGATCGAACACTACTTGAAAACGGCTATTCTCCTCAGAAATGAAATGGTCCAAATGTTCCTGGAAATTCTTGCTCCCCTTGGACCATTTGTATTTATCTGTATTTGGATCCTTATTCACGGATCTCTCGGTTCGATAAATAAAAAGAAGAGGATCAAAGCATTTCTTCTGACTCTTTTTCCAATTTGAGAAACGTTGATTGATCATGTGTTTCCTTAGAGGTATATGATTATGAATATCATTTTCATACCTTTTAATTACATATTCTAAGTTGCGATTGAATCGATTACCTTGAAAAGAATTCCCACAAGAGGTCTGGACCCATTTTTTTATGATCTTTGGATAAAAAGATTCATTCGCTTCGTAAAAAAGCCGAGGCAGAACCAATAAAGATTTCTTTTTTGATTCATCCCTGGAGTTGAATACTTGATTTACAAATTGTTTATCATCAATTTTCGACAAATCAATAGAAAAAGAGAATCCATTATGATACACCAGATCCGGCTTAGTTATTGAGAGATTGAATAGATTTGCCATTTCTTGAAATCTCTCTTCTGATTGAAAATCGCGATGTAACAAGTACCCCCCCCTATTCTGGTCATGGAATAGATCAAATAAACCAAAAACTAGCTTTTTGTTCAAGAATGAAATATGATTTGGAACTGTCAAAAGTTTCTCCTTTGCAACCCTATCACATCCTCTATCGGATGAAATAGGATGAATTGAGACATTATTTTGTAAATACATGATTATCTTAACTATATTGGCTATTTCTTTATTTTCCGATTGCCTCGAAAGAACAAAAGAAACATCTTCTTCTTTTTTAAATAATTTTATATCTTGAGCGGACTTCTCAGTAGGATTCAAATCCAGATGAAGTTCTGACCATCTGTCGCCGAAAAAAGAGCAATTATCTCTCTCAGATATATTTTTTTCTTTTGGACCAGACAGGAGCGGAACAATCAACCTAGTCATGACCAACCTATTGATATTGAACGAATCTTTTGAGTCTTCCAATGGATCATTCCCGGATCCAATGGAATTGATTTGTATAGGAAGAAGCCCTGTCAAATAAATATTTTTTTTTTCGATCATCTTTCGATTGTTAATACGATATATAAGGATCGCTAGTAGAAATAAGACAAAATTCTTGATCGTGAAATATCTTGTTAAACCGCGTGAAACTAGGATACTCCAAATTCTGGAGTCTAAGAGTTTGATAAAACTCTCTTGATGGAAAAAAATGTGAATGACAGATATGACTGAATGGAATTGTGTCCAGGAATCTGAGAAATAGGAAGAATTCTTGCTCTCTCTAAAAATGTCTCGCAATTCTAAAATCCAAATGTCTAAGTCATTTTTCTTCGTTTGATTCATATATCCCCCTTTATTTAAAAAAATTAAAAAAATTTGATGTATTTTTTTTATCGATTGTTTTTTCTATTCTATTTATTTCTCTTTTCTCTATGTATTTATTTATATCTAAACTGAGATATATCATCATACCAGCAACTTGATTTGCTATTTCACTCTCAATCTCTTGCCCTAAAAAAAGGATTCTGTCGTAAAAAAGTTGATGGTATAAGTCAACCCAAGTAGCTTCATCCTCGCCAGGAATTTGAAAGGCTACCTTTGGAACACCTACTGGCATAAAAAAATGATGAAGTTGTCTGACACCAGCATGTTACTTTGATGTCAAATTGTGCAGATTATAGATATTTATCTATGATCTATATATCTATTTTATTTTCGATTCCGAAAAGAATATGAAATTCAGAAAATAATATGAATATTTTAATCTTCAAGTTTTTCGTTTTACTATGTATATCATATTAAGTATAAGATATAAGCTTTTTCCAATAGAAGAAGTTTGACCCCTCCCATTAATAATTCCCATTATTAATGTTTTCGTTTTCTTTATTGGTGGGGTCTTATATATTCCATTTTCATGTGCCTCACAACCCGAAAGAATTCGGGGGGAGGGGTCATTTCGTTTTTTGATCTAGAATGAATAGTTTCAAGAGATGAGAGAATTCAGAATACCCACTAGAAATACTAATCCAATCCATAAGGATGTAGCGGAAAAGACAACATTTTTGTTACTTGACCAACCATCAGGAGAAGCAAATACAACAGGTACACTAATTAATAAAATGGATGAAGTAACAATTAATGCAAAAACAGCTAATTGAAACGCAATAGTCATGTTTATAATCCTCTAATTTACCAACAAAAGAACTATACCATTTGATCCCCCAACCCCTTTTCTTTTGATTTGACCCCTTCCAAAAATAAATAAAAAACACATTCTCATTATGGGGGGTTTTATCATGAATCCATTGATTTTAGATGACACTCCTTATTGAGGCATGAATCGAGGGGTAGTTTTTTTTTTTTTTACTTCACAAAAGAGCATGCTGGATCATGAATATATAATATATAATATATATGGATAGAGAACTAGACCAATAGATTCACACTGGATATCTTTATCATAGAGAAAAGGGTATTAATTTGTATGGTCATGTTCTCTTGAGTGGAATAAAGATAAAATAGAAATTAGCTTTTGGAGAGATGGCTGAGTGGTTGATAGCTCCGGTCTTGAAAACCGGTATAGTTCCAAACAAAGAACTATCGAGGGTTCGAATCCCCCTCTCTCCTTTTTCTTGGCGAATGGATTTTTTTCTTTTATTGATTTAAATTGATTTAAGTTGGCTCGGTTTTTTCGGGCTCGGCTAAGTGGTGATATAGCCGAGCCCGAAAAAAGATTAGATATAAATGAATTGAAAAAGAAAATATTTTTTCAATATGATCTCCTCGACTCAACTCAATATGTATACTAAAATCAAAGTGATTCTTACGTCAAGCATTGGATTTCATGTCTCAATTAAGAGGAGTCATGGAAAGAACAGGCTCCAAATCTCTATCAATTCCTTTTTCAAATCCTGCGGCAGCTGCGCGAGCTCTTCCCGCGTGCCATAAATGACCTACGAATAGGAAGAATCCTAGAACAAAATGAGAAGTAGCTAACCAACTTCTAGGAGAGACATAATTGACTGCATTAATTTCTGTAGCTACGCCACCCACGGAATTTAAAGAACCTAAAGGAGCATGAGTCATATATTCTGCGGAACGACGTTCTTGCCAAGGCTGTATATCTTTTTTCAGTCTACTCAAGTCCAAACCATTAGGACCTCTTAGAGGTTCTAACCAGGGAGCACGCAGATCCCAAAAACGCATAGTTTCTCCTCCAAAAATGACTTCTCCGGTCGGAGAACGCATTAGATATTTACCTAAACCGGTAGGCCCTTGAGCGGAGCCTACATTAGCTCCAAGACGTTGGTCTCTAACTAGAAAAGTAAATGCTTGAGCTTGAGAAGCTTCCGGTCCAGTGGGACCATAAAACTCACTAGGATAAGCAGTATTATTAAACCAGACAAAGCAACAAGCTATAAAACCAAAAACGGCTAAAGCACCTAAACTATAAGATAAGTAAGCTTCCCCAGACCATACTAGTGCACGCCGAGCCCATGCAAAGGGTTTGGTTAAGATATGCCAGATTCCACCAAGTATACAAATGGAACCCAACCATACATGTCCCCCAATTATATCTTCCAAATCGTCCACACTAACAATCCAACCTTCTCCCCCAAAAGGCGATTTTAGTAAATAACCAAATATAATGCTTGGACTAAGGGTTAAGTTGGTAATTTTTCTTACATCTCCCCCTCCTGGAGCCCAGGTATCATATATACCCCCAAAATAAAAAGCCTTCAATATTAGAAGAAAAGCCCCTATACCTAACAAAATTAAGTGAATACCTAAAATAGTAGTCATTTTATTTCTATCTTTCCATACATAACCAAAGAATGGAAAAGATTCTTCAAGAGTCTCAGGTCCCAGAAGTGCATGATAAATACCGCCAAAGCCCAATACTGCAGAGGAAATTAAGTGAAGTACTCCAGATACAAAGTATGGAAAGGTGTCGATAACTTCCCCTCCAGGACCTACCCCCCAACCTAGAGTAGCTAGATGGGGAAGTAAAATTAAGCCTTGTTCATACATGGGCTTCTCGGGTACGAAATGAGCAACTTCAAATAGGTTCATTGCTCCGGCCCAGAATACTATTAATCCGGCATGGGCTACATGGGCCCCCAGTAGTTTACCGGATAAATTGATAAGTCGGGCATTCCCGGCCCACCAAGCAAAACCAGTCGTTTCTTGGTCACGACCAGTTAAAGGTAAAGTTCCATTAAAGAGCGTTTCCACGTGGTAGAACCTCCTCAGGGAATATAAGGTTTTCATGAGGCTGATCTTGAGCCGCCATCCACGCACGAATACCTTCGTTTAAGAGAATATTTTTGGTGTAGAAAGTCTCAAATTCAGGATCTTCCGCTGCGCGGATTTCTTGAGAAACAAAGTCATAGGCACGTAGGTTCAGGGCCAGACCGACTACTCCAAGAGCACTCATCCATAAACCAGTTACTGGTACAAATAACATAAAGAAATGTAACCAACGTTTATTGGAAAAAGCAACCCCAAAGATTTGGGACCAAAAGCGGTTAGCAGTAACCATTGAATAAGTTTCTTCTGCTTGGGTTGGGTTAAAAGCACGGAATGTATTTGCGCCATCACCATCTTCAAATAAGGTATTTTCTACGGTAGCGCCATGAATAGCGCATAGTAGGGCAGCGCCCAATACACCAGCAACTCCCATCATATGAAATGGGTTTAATGTCCAATTATGAAACCCTTGGAAAAAGAGAATGAATCGAAATATAGCTGCTACACCAAAACTAGGCGCAAAGAACCAACCAGACTGGCCCAGTGGATAAATCAGGAATACAGAAACAAAAACAGCAATTGGACCGGAGAATGCGATTGCATTATAAGGCCGCAATTGAACAGATCGAGCAAGTTCAAATTGACGTAACATAAAACCTATTAATCCGAAAGCACCGTGAAGAGCAACAAAAGTCCACAGACCACCTAATTGACACCAACGGGTCAAATCTCCCTGTGCTTCAGGACCCCACAGTAACAACAAAGAGTGTGCTAAACTATTAGCAGGAGTAGAGACTGCTGCAGTTAAGAAGTTACAACCTTCCAAATAGGAACTTGCCAATCCATGAGTATACCATGAAGTTACAAAGGTGGTACCTGTGAACCAACCCCCCACGGCAAAATAGGCGCAAGGAAAGAGCAATAGACCGGACCAACCCACAAAAACAAAACGGTCCCTCCGTAACCAGTCATCCATAATATCAAATAAATCATTTTGATCTTTGGTAAATTTACCAAGAGCTATAGTCATAGTAATCCTCCTATTCAACTACTTCAAACCATTTCCGAACACCTCCTAGGATTTTCAACGATGGAACCTTCGAGGCTTTTTTCATTTTATATAGAATATGATTTCTCGTAGACTGTCCCTTCTTTTCTACTGGGGTTCGAATAGAAAAATTCTTTTTTTGTCCATTGATATCTAATAAATCCATTAACTTAATTAATTGGCTTATTCCTTTCTATTCTAACAAAATTCCCTAAGTCATGACTCGAAAATTGTCTTATGACTCATAAATCCTAGAAATACATTTTTTAAAGAACTATTCCAAAAACAAATGATCGATCGCTTTTATTACTCTCGTTACCAGCGGATCCCCAGACATACTACTCTGCTTTTATCAAATAAGATTCTTTTTGAATCTTGTTCGTGAAATTAAAAAAAAAAAATAGTTTTCTATATTATTCGAATTTGTATGTCTAGAAAACTACTAGAGGATCCTATTTTTACTTTCTATTTTACTATTTTTACTTTCTATTTTACATTGATTTCTTTTATTGTATTCTTTGTTCTATTTTTCTGTCATTCAGATTAATCTAATTCCGACGTATACCCTTTACTTGCGGATCGAGGTAATAAATTGGACTCTTTTTCTCTATTTATTTTTTTATCTATCTGTCCTATTTTTGAATATTCTAGGGAATTGGATTAATAATAATAGATTCTAACTGAAAGTTTCGTCCAATAATTGCCTTCAAAATCTCGTATGCATCATAGATATGAAAACCAAATGTTTGATACTCGAAGTCATGATTGGATGGATTTTTCTATTCTTTTTATAGACATATCTTCTATTTTTATAGACCTATCTTAAAGAAATAATAGAAATCAATTTTGATCTTTTCTTGTATTCGGAAAAAAGATATTTGGAAGTCAAATGACTTGTCTGTTGGAACTTAGAATAAGCCCTCCCATTGGAGGAGAGGAGTAGCAATTGATTCCTAGGAACAATAAGATATTATCCGAAATATAGACGGATTCTTGCAGAGTTCGAACCAAAAGGGTATTAAAAAGAAAAAAAGATACACTGTTCGAATTTCATTTCTATCCACCAATTGGAATATCAGAATAGTGGATATAGTTCTGATTCAATAGGTTAGGTCCACTTACTTTTTTTAGAATCTTTCCCTTTATTGGATTGGAAGAATCCAAAATAGGAGTATATGACAATTAAAGCAAAGAAAATATCAGATTCTAAAAAAAGAAATATATATAGAAAAGAATACTATTTCCCTTTCTAACTAGAATGAGTTTACTCTATTCGAATGATAACAATAACTTAATAGAGTTTAAATTCTAAATTGGATTTTTTATAATGAAATTCAACTATTCATTAGTTTTTTTTATTTTATTACAAACAGAAACTTCTTACAAATATCAAGAATATTTGTATATCTTTCTTCAAATAGAAATACTACTGTTATCATTTTTTGATCAAAAAAAAGCCCTTTATCAGATTTGAACCGATGACTTACGCCTTACCATGGCGTTACTCTACCGCTGAGTTAAAAGGGCGCCGTTTGAGTCAATTCCCGAATACAGAATCAGCCAATATGAATATGAATATGAATATGAGTTGAGTACATCTATTTCAAATATTTCCGAATCTTTGATAAATGGATTCTATCCTGTCCCTTAACTCAATTCTTATTGATCTTCATCCTTTTTTATTTTACTCCATTTCCGGATTCATTCTCATTTTTTTATTTCCCTACTTAGTGTGAAATAGAAATATACCTAATTCAATCTTCTTAACACTGAATGAAAGTGAACGAAATAAGGTGTTAATGCCCCCCTGTTCCAGCAAATCAATTATTTCCAGAAAGGATTCTATGTTTATTTTGGTTTCTTTCGCATTACTTCGTTTTATTTTGTATTTTGTTGAATTCTAGATTGGTGATTGGAATGAACCATTTCGAAATCGAAAGGGTGAATCCAAAAATTGTAAGGAATTCTGAAAGATGGGAAGATCCTTCTGATTGAATCATTCTATTGACAATTTCAAAAAACTGTTCATACTATGAACATAGTAGAATGGAGGTCGGGCAAGGCTGCCCCCATCGTCTAGCGGTTTAGGACATCTCTCTTTCAAGGAGGCAACGGGGATTCGACTTCCCCTGGGGGTAGGATACTACGAAAGGAAATGGATCAGGGATTATCAATAAAGACTAAATTGGATTCTTCCTGCTGGGTCGATGCCCGAGCGGTTAATGGGGACGGACTGTAAATTCGTTGGCAATATGTCTACGCTGGTTCAAATCCAGCTCGGCCCAAAAATAAAATATTTACGGATCCACCATGAAATGATAGACCCCATTTGGTGTTCTCTTAAAATCACCAATGGGTTCGGATACACAAGATTAGAATCTCGAGTCCTATGTGTTTTTTCCATATTACTTACATATTTTTTCCACAAATTAGGATTTTGCAAAATTCCTATCGGGATCTGTAAGTTTAAAGTCTAAGGAAAGGGTTAAAGTTAAAAAACAAAAAAGACTCTTTTTTGTTTCCTTGATTTCTTGATTGATTTATTTTTAAATCAAGTTGGCAATAACGAACGGATTGCGATGCGAGTCATCCGTGTCGATAAAGTGCAGACCCATCCAAATAGGAATATATATAGAAGTAAGCCCCAGGGGTTCGAATCTCAAATAGAAAAACAAAGAATTTGGATGAAATTGTAAGAATATATATGTATACTATACGACTTTTTCCCTGGGATTGTAGTTCAATTGGTCAGAGCACCGCCCTGTCAAGGCGGAAGCTGCGGGTTCGAGTCCCGTCAGTCCCGATGGATACAAATCCAAAAAATATCAATGGATTTAGTGTATGAAAGGGAATAAAAATAAAAAAAAAATATCATTTCTAACGGGTATCTCCTTTTTTCTTTTTTAGTTTTAGGGAAAGGTTGGGACAAAGAAAAAGGACTTTTGGATTGCATCAGAAAGTCATTTTCTTATTTGGTATGGATAAAACATCTTCCGATGTTATACTATTCAATTCTCGACCATGAATTCTTGATTTGATAGATCACATATAGTTATTCGTGATATGGATCCGATTGGATATCATCGAGATCCTATTTATACCATTGAATTTAGTGAAGAAATATTTTTTATTTCTATGGGATTAAATCCCGAAGTATTTATTAGAAATTAAAGAGAAAGAAAACATAGAGATTATGGAAGTAAATATTCTCGCATTTATAGCTACTGCACTCTTTATTCTAGTTCCTACTGCCTTTTTACTTATAATTTATGTAAAAACGGTAAGTCAAAGTGACTAATTTTACTGAAACATGACTTCTTATTTCTTAGCAATGATTGAAGAAAAACATGAAAAAAGGATTTCTATTTCTTTTAATCTTTGTTTTAAATAAAATGATCAGACTACAACCAGCAGAATTCTATTAACCATATAGTAGAAAGAAATCAAATCTATTTCTTTCTACTATATTCTCTATTACGGTAGGAGTAGGATAAAAATAGAATGTTTTACTAAAAAAAAAAGAGTTCCTATGGAGGAACCAATTTATCATTTTCTTTTCATATGGATATATGGATATCGATCTATAGATATATATGGAATGTAGGCGTCCACATTTTTCTTTATTTCATCTAAATCTATTCTATTTGTATTGGTTCCAATCAATCTGAAATAATTCAAAAGCAACGCCATTTTTATTCTTCTTAGTTTCATTTTTAGATTTAAGATTCTTTATCAGAATCCCGGTAACTAATAAATAAAAATAAAGAATCTTTTTAGTATTCCAAAATTTAAATAGATTAAATGGAATCGGAATCCGTTTCCAATTATCTTGATTCCCGGGATATCAAGATGGCAACAATTTAAATATTTGTTTGATTCAAAGAGTTTTTTTTTCAATAAGATATATACATGGAATATATTACACCACTGGAAGCAATACAAGAGAATTTCTAAATCCAGATAGAATTGCATTTCATTAATTAGTATTAATAAAATAACTCAAATAGTTCAAAACTGGAAGAACTCAGCTATAAAACAATTGAGACAGTTTGATCCCTTAACTCAATTAGTATTACCTTTAAAGTCCACTTCTTCCCCATACTACAAGGGAAAGGGAAAATGTAAAAACTACCATTAAAGCAGCCCAAGCAAGACTTACTATATCCATGTCAATTATGTCTCCTATCTATATCAATATGATCAATATGAAGAAATTCTTTTATTAATTCTTTTTTTATTGTTTACTTATTTTTCTTGTATTCTTTTAGTTTTTCACTAAAAATTGGAGAATATCTTCTAATAATAGTGGAATCGCTGGTACAGAGTCAAAAAAGGATTCCATTCCGTCCTAACACCATTGACGAAACATCCAATTAGAACATATAGCAAGTTCTTATCCGATTTGGAGTAGAATTGAAAAATTGAAAGCATAAATAAAAAATATACTTAGAAGTAGTAAGGTAATGAATCCTACTAATAGGTAGGAACTATGTTTTCTTTCCCCCCCCATTTTAGTAAGTAAAAAATAAAGAATCAAGATAGATTCTTTTGCATACTCTTATTTGCATCTGTTCGTTCCATCGGATCTAATCCTTATTGTATCTCGATTCGTTCTCTAAAACAATTGGAAAAGAGCCTATTCAATTCTTTTACTATAGATTACCCCAAAGAAAGAGTTTTCTTTTTCTTAGAATGGAAATGGAATAGAAATATATTTCTAATATAGACTCATGATTCTATTTTTTTTTTTAAGTTAATTAAGAAAGTTGTATTTGGTGAATTCAATTCCCGCTTTCATTCCTTCACTATCTATTTCGACATAAACAATAAGAGGACTCTAGGAAAAGACAAATTATCCATC
Organism: Lathyrus sativus; assembly: GCA_963859935.3. Taxonomy (NCBI): domain Eukaryota; kingdom Viridiplantae; phylum Streptophyta; class Magnoliopsida; order Fabales; family Fabaceae; genus Lathyrus; species Lathyrus sativus. Next base: position 18,804 of record CAWUDS030005660.1, on the reverse strand, counting down.
CTAGAATCCTGTTTTCCCTTTGTCTATTTCTACTTTACTTAATATTCTGTACCTACCTATTTTTTTAGGTTTAGTATCGAGTTAATTCTAAAACAATAGAAATTAGAGGATTTCTAGAACATTAAAATCCGAAAACAGCTACATAATCATATGGTTCGAATTAATTGTGCAGTTGAAAAAAAAAAAAAACCAAGAACCAAATAGTCTTCTTCACAATATACATACTATGACTGAACTAATTCTACGGTACAAGGAATTTTCTAAATATAGTATATCTACAAAAACTAGAAAGAACCAAGGGTGTTTACAGAATTTATCAACAAAAATGGAGTTCTTTTTACCAGCTTAATATGTTGATTAATTCAAATTCCTAAAAATTCATTTCGAACAATTGAACCTTCTCAAATTGTTTCTTTTTAAGAACCAAAAAGATTTGTGCCAAAATAATAGATGCCAAGAAGAGCAAGAGACCTTGGACACGTAATGGATCTTGAAGCACTATTTCTGCATCCCCCTGACCAAATCCACCCACATTAGGATTACTCGTTAATGGTTGATCAAGTTTGATAGATTCACCCTCTGAAACAAGAAGTTCTGGTCCTGGCGGTAGAATATCAATCACTTCACGTCCATCTGATGCATCTACTATCGTTATTTCGTATCCACCTTTTTCTTTTCGTATTATTTTGTTTACTACACCTGTTGCTGTAGCATTATAAACATTATTATTACTTTTGCTTCCGTCGGGATAAATCTGACCCCTTCCCCTGTTCCCGCCTACGTATAGAGGATATTTTAAGAAGTAAACATCTCTCTTAGTAGCAGGATCTGGAGAAAGAATAGGAAAGGTAATTTCACTATATTTTTTCCCAGGAACGGGGCCTATCACAAGAATATTTTTTTTTGTGGGACGATAGCTTTGAAAAGACAAATTACCCATCTTTTCTTTAATCTCGGGCGAAAGACGATGAGGAGGGGCCAATTCAAAACCCTCTGGTAAAATAAGAATAGCTCCTACATTCAAAGCCCCCTTTTTACCATTAGCAAGAACTTGTTTCACTTGCATATCATAAGGAATTCGCACAACTGCTTCAAATACAGTATCGGGAAGTACCGCTTGTGGAACCTCAATATCTACGGGCTTATTAGCTAAATGGCAATTAGCACATACAATCCGGCCGGTAGCTTCTCGAGGATTTTCATAACCTTGTTGGGCAAAAATGGGATATGCATTTGAAATGGGTAAAAATGGGATATGCATTTGAAATGGGTGCTCGAGTTATTATATGGATCATGAGCAATACGGAAATAGATCGGGTAATCTCTTTCTTTATCCAAGAAAAAGCATTTCTAGTTTGCATGGTCCAATCCTTGATCCTGAAAATTTCTACAATAAGATTAGGTAGGGAACTGGCACAGTTCCCTATCCATGATTCTGCTATTTACTCCAATTAATTTGCCTATAATATAGGAAGAATACGAGTAAAACGAAAATGAATAAGTGAAATTTGGAATGTTTAGCTTTTATATAAAAGCTAAACAAATTTTAGAATTGGATCAGTGGGTCCTTTTTTCAGTCATTCACGGAATGGAATTGAATCATAAATCGATAAAAGCGACGGAGATACACAATTTAAATAACGGAAAATCCAGTATTTAAAAATAATATTATAATGGCTGGCAAAATAGAAACAAGAAAAGATATAATATGATCATTCGGTAGTAAATCCAAAATCTTTATAGACAGACCAAATCATTAGTTCCCAAAGACCAGTCGAATGGTATCCTACAGAGAAATCAATTAAGAAAAGAATAGAAAAAGCTTTTATTGTGTCACTTAAGTTATATACAAATTCTTGAACCCAAGAGTTAAGAATAATGAGTTCTTGATCTACCCCTAATAGAATAAACACTTAGAATAAGGAAACATATTATATTTGTAAAGAAATGAAAAATCGTATGGATATTATCTTCGTTGTTCGTCTGAATCAATTGGATGGTCGCTTTGTAGATTTCGATACGAAGGTTTTGTAAATGTGTTTCCGGGTATTCCTTTAGCATTTCATCCAAGAGGAACAGTTCCTCGAACTCTAGGAATTTCTTTACAATAGTTTTTTCTTGAATAGTATTCAAGAAAATTTCGGATTCTTTCGTATTCCACCAATTAGTAATCCAAGATTCCAGACTTTTCTTAAATGTAAAAGAGATGCACCAGGGCAAAAAGACTATAGATGTAAGACATAGAAGGGGAATGAATGCTTTCTTTTTTGCCATTTTTCGTCCTCAGTTTCATCTCATTTTTCAACTCTAGAATATTCTATATATTCTAATATTTCTATCAAGCATAAGTTCTATTACAAGTAAATACTAATAAAAAAGCGAGTTTAGCCTATAATATATTAATTATTATAGGCTAAACTCGCTTTATAGGCTAAACTCGATCGGCTAAACTCGCTTTTTTATTAGTATTCTTTGTAAATAATGTCCAATGGTATATTCAAGAATCTGGACAACTCCAAAGCATGTTTTGCAAGCATATATCTACGACCATCTTTAGTAGGAGTCATCGGCAAGGTCCCGTGTTTTCTGGTTTCAATATAAAGGACATCACCCCAGATTCGGTTAGTTACTAGTATGAGGCACGAAATTTCTTTTATTAAAATGCGGCGAACATTAGAGCTACTTATTCCAGGAATAGGAAGTCTGTAACGAGTAATATATAGCACTCCTTTTCTTTTATCGAAAAAATTAGTTCCGCCAATTACAGTCCAATAATTAATATATTGAAACATGATACCGCTTAGGATACTGACAATTGCAGTGATAAGCAGAGAAACAATCTTATTAGAGCCATTTAATCGGTGCATCGAAAATGTTCATCCGAGTAAGATTGCTATAGAAACGATAGAGAGAAAAGAATCCCACGAAAAAACTGACATGACTTAAAATTCGAAAAAAAACGTGTTGGAAACCCGGGATAGTGTCCATCCAAGTAGTTTCTGACACATAGGAACATAAAACTTTTTTGTTTGTCTCGTCCTTAATGAATTCACGGATCATTTGAAGTAAATAATCCAAAATTGTTCTAAGGAAATAAAAAAACAAAACGAAAAAGATATTCCTAAAAAGAAAGGCCGCAAAACATAAAATAAATAAATCCACCAGGATGTGTGGCGGATACGGGCGGCTTCTTTCTAGGAGAAGAACTATTACTTTTAATATACTTAAAAGGTAAGTTCCATGCAGGAAAATATGTGTCACTGTAATAATAATACAGTGTCTTTTTTTCCAGATCCACAGGTTTTTCAAAAATCTTTTACAGTGTCTTTTTTTCCAGATCCACAGGTTTTTCAAAAATCTTTTCAAGTCTTTTAGATCCATAGTCTATATATCAGAGTTACTAAATAGGAGAAATAAAAAATATATTCTTAGTCTAAATTAGTTTAAATAAAATAGTGTAAAATAAGGTATTAGCTACAAACTAGTTACAAAAAGGCGGAAATAAAAAATAGATTCTTAGTGCAAAATAACGTAAAACTAAGTTTAAAATTGTTTTTATTCAATCTTCCAAATTTTTAGTCAAAGGAACGAAACCATGGAACTGAAATAACTCCGTTAAAAACTGCTTTAAAAAATGACGTGGTACGACTGAATCCAATACTCCCTTGTCGAATAAAAGGTCCGCCGATTGGGAACCTTCAGGCACTTCCACATTCAACAATTGTTCAATCACTCTTTTACCCGCAAATGCAATGGTTGCGTTTGGTTCCGCAATAACGATATCCCCCAACATCGCAAAACTAGCGGTTACCCCACCAGTAGTCGGAGATGTAAGTATCGCTACATAGAATAACTTTTTATTTATTTGATAATTATATAACGCAGAAGAAATTTTAGCCATTTGCATTAAGCTCAAACTTCCTTCTTGCATACGCGCTCCTCCGGAAGCACAGACTATAATTAGAGGTAAAAGTTGATTGGTAGCATATTCGATCAACCGAGTTATTTTCTCACCCACTACGGATCCCATACTACCCGCGATAAACTCAGAATCCATAACAGCTATTGCTAAAGGAATACCATTTAGTTGACCTATGCCTGTTTGAACCGCTTCTGGTAATCCTGTCTTTTCTTGATAAGAATCAAGACGATCGATATAAGGTTGATCTTCTTCCTCTTCCTCGGGAGGATCCACGAAAATCAAGTCGAATGCAATGGGATCCCATTGAAGAATTGGAATTTTTTCAATCGAATCAAATTTAATGGGATCCAGAGAAACCATGTCTTCATCCATAGGATTCCAAGTACCTGGATCAATCAAAAGTTCGATTCTATCTGAACTTCTCATTTTCAGATGCTCACCACAGTATTCGCAAATACTCAGTTTGGCTACTAAAAATTGTTTAAAATTTAAGCTAGAGCAAGTTTCGCATAGAACCCATAAATGACTATATTGGTTCATTTTAGCCAGCATATCCATTTTGCTATTATCATCACTATCCTTCTGACATATATCTGTATCTGATGTATCAGATATCTCCAATGGATCTGATCTATCTGATCCATCCGGATCATTTATATAATCTGGATCTGATGTCTCCAATGTCTCCAATGGATCTGATCTATCTGATCCATCCGGATAATAGATCTCATCTAGATCTGATGTCTCCAATGTCTCCAATGGATCTGATCTATCTGATCCATCCAGATAATAGATCTCATCTAGATCGTATATACCATATAGATCCTCCTCTGTATCTGATAGATCAGATAGATCTATCTCCAATGGATCTGATATATCAGATCCATCTATATAATATGGATAATCTGTATCTGATGGATCAGATAGATCCATCTCCAATGGATCTGATATATCAGATCCATCCATATAATATGGATAATCTGTATCTGATAGATCAGATAGATCTATCTCCAATGGATCTGATATATCTGATGTATCAGCAAATGGATCGTATCGATAATCTGTATCGGATGGATCAGATAGATCTATCTCCAATGGATCTGATATATCTGATCCATCAGATATATCTGCATCATCTGGATCTGCTGTCTGATTTCTAGCATTTGTGTTCCTTAATATTATTATATTTGTACTATGGCTTTCACTAGTATTTTGGCCCCTATCGCAAATGTAACTCTTAAAGTCCATATCACGGTAACTGGCATTGGATTTGTCAATATCCTCCCAGATTTGAGAACGAAGATAATTCCAAATGCAACAATTAATGGATTTGTCAATATCCTCCCAGATTTGAGAACGAAGATAATTCCAAATGCAACAATTCATGTTATAAGTCCAACTATCATCATTATAAGCATAATATATGTCATAACTATTATTATGACTATCCCAAACGGATAGACTTTTTGCAAATAGCAAATTATGATTATGTATGTTGTTCACATCTGCTGAATAGTCAGCATGACCATGACTATAACTACAATTTTCACTATTGTTCTTCCAGCTATGAATGTTATTATGCATATCAGTTAAACTAGATGGGTCTCCACCGTTATTTTCATCAATAGGACCAAAACTATCTATACCAAAACTATCTATTGATTTACTTAAACCACACCTGTATTCTAAACCTCTAGTAAACAGCATACCTCTAGTAAACAGCATCGAATTGAACCCTTGTCTTTCCATAGATTTTTATTCCTTTTTAAATTAAAATATTATATAATGAATAGTCATTGTTTTTTATTTTATCGAATAGTTATCAAATTTAATTTTAATTCGTATATTAATTTATTTAATAATTAATAAGTAATTGAAAGTTATATGAATGAACAATATATCCCCACCCAAGAACAGCCTTTTTTATTTTTGGTTTATGGCGAAAAACCTATGATATCGATTCATGTCAATGTGATGAATTGAATCGATATCATCTGGGACGGGAGGATTCGAACCTCCGAATAACGGGACCAAAACCCGCTGCCTTACCACTTGGCCACGCCCCATTTGTTATTCTATATAGATATTTACTTTTGTCAAGTTAGACCATATTTCTTTTTTCTTTTAGATTTCATTTTTAATATAAAAGTATAAAAAAAAAAAGTGGATATTAAATAATATATATAATAAATCATATCTTATATATATAAGAATATATATAATAATAAGTAAGATAATAAAAAATAAAAAAATTAGAATTCAAAAAAAAAAAAGCAAAAATACAATTCATTTTATTAAAGAACAACATTTTTTTTTATGCTTCATATCTTTAGCTTGGTCTGTATTAACTCTGTCCTTTATTCAAGTAGTTTTTTCTTGGGGAAATTACCTGAAGCTTATGCTTTTTTGACTCCAATTGTAGATTTTATGCCAGTAATACCCTTACTCTTTTTTCTCTTCGCTTTTGTTTGGCAAGCTGCTGTAAGTTTTCGATAAGATCTTTCATTTGAATAATGTCCTAAAAAAAGTAAGAATTTATTAGAAAACTCAAATTGGAACTTTTTTAAGGAAACATAATATGAAATAGAAGAGAATCTATTCTCTTTCTCTGTCGTTTTTTTTTTTTAATTATCTTGGAGATTTTGTAATGCTTACTCTAAAACTATTTGTTTACACGATAGTGATATTCTTTGTTTCTCTTTTCATCTTCGGATTTCTATCTAATGATCCCGGACGTAATCCTGGACGTGAAGAATAAGAAAATCTTTTTTCTTTCCCTTACTTGTGCTTGATTTTGAACTATTTTTTGTTTTTCTATCTATTTTCGATCTTTAACTAGTCAAAAAGAACTAGTAAAAAATGAAACAAACAGGGAATAAAAAAAAAGAAATTCCATAAGTTCAAAAGAAAAAAATGGCAAATCATCAATAAACGGAAAGAGAGGGATTCGAACCCTCGGTACAAAAATGCGTACAACGGATTAGCAATCCGACGCTTTAGTCCACTCAGCCATCTCTCCCCAATTCAAAGAATGGAATTATTATGCTTATGATACCTCGCAGGGCTCGAAAAAAGGCTTCAATATTTATTTGATATGGATCTTCATTTGATATATTTTATCTATCTTTTTTCTATTTGATTCTAATTCTATATTAACTCATAAATATAGATTGAGTTATATATTAATTGTATATATATATACTAAATACGATAGTAATAAATAATTATACTAAATAGATATAAATCATTATACTAAATAGATAATCTAAATCTATAATTTTATATTTTCTTTTTTAGTTTGTTTTTTTATCCAACCAGAGTCCAGCTAGGTACTGGCACAGCTCTTTTTTCCCATGAATCCTGGATAACAACGATTTATTTTTCTGTATCAGATTTGAAACAAACTTTTAATTAATTCAAACATTTTAATATGATCAAACAAAAATAAAAATAACTTTGTGATCGTATCTCATACGAATGAATCAGGTAACGTATCTAAAAAACGAAATAGAACTATGGATTCTTGCATTGCATAATGCATTTTTGTGTTATGAATTTAGTTTAGTAATTTTGTCGAGATCTATCTGTCAAAATACCTTCAACAAAATCCAAAAATAAAATCCAAAAATGAGATTTGCCCCCTTTTCTAAATTTCATTAGGGGGCCTTTACGAAACATGTAAACACTCTATTTATCATAAAATTCTGCACCTATTTCAGAATTATTTATGACTGATTCCCTTGTTCGACAAAAGATCTTTTTATATACAAAAATGGTATTGTAGCGGGTATAGTTTAGTGGTAAAAGTGCGATTCGTTCTAACGATCCCTTAATAGTTAAGGGGTCCCTTTCGTGATTCATATCACGATCAAAAACTTTATTTCTTACTTTTAGGGATTTCATCCTTTATACCTCTCAACGAGCAATTCGAGGAATAATATACATTATCGTAATTTGTATACAATTTAGAATTTATTCTAAAATTATGAAACATAAGTTTTTGCACAAGAATCCCAATTTTTGAATATAAGTAAAGGATCCAGGGAGAAAGATATCTAAAATTAGTTTCCAATCGTAACTAAATCTTCCCATTTTTTTTTATTTTTTTTGTATAGGAGAGAGTGAAGCAAAATAGCTATTAAACGATTTTTTTAGTTTACTAGAAACATCAATATATTTTTTTAGCTCGACGGAAATTTTATTCTTTTCCTAAAGATTCTATCAAATAGAAATAGAGAACGAAGTAACTAGAAAAAAAAGAGATTGTTCAAATACTCCTTTTCTTTCTATAGGGATCATCTAAAAAGCAACGTGAATTCTATTCATACCGAAAGGCTGACATAGATGTTATGGGTCATTTTTTTTTCATGTATTCCATCTATCTCTAAAATTATTCTGTAAAGGAGCTGAATGAAACAAAAGTTTCACGTTCGGTTTTGAATTAGAGACGTTCATTCATAAACGTCGACTATAACCCTTAGCCTTCCAAGCTAATGATGCGGGTTCGATTCCCGCTACCCGCTTATATTCTATTTCTCTATATATTCTATTCTATTTTTTATTTAGTAAATTTCTTTAGTTAGTTTTAGTTATGAATATTCAATTGGAATGATTTCATTTCGTCTTATTCTATTTAGAATTTAGAATAATTATTATTTCGATATTCAGATAGATGGAGGAGTATTTTATAGAATTCTTTTTTTTCTTTCCCTTTTCACGAAATTTTCGTGAAAAGGGAAAGAAAAAAAGAAAAGCGTCCATTGTCTAATGGATAGGACAGAGGTCTTCTAAACCTTTGGTATAGGTTCGAATCCTATTGGACGCAAATTTATTACATATTGAATTTATTGCAATTGCATATATATTACTTGAATTCGTATATTTCGAAAACTATATTGTGAATTTCTTCTCTTTATTATTCTTTTTGAAATATGGAAAGAGACTAATTATCTAGAAAGGTATGAAATTTGGAATCAATTTTTTTCTACTTGTTCCTGAAGTAAAAAGAGTTCCATCTGTTCCTGAATAGCTTCCTTCAAAATGGCTTCTGCTTCCCCAGTAAATGTCTTGGTCGAAGATATGATTTCGTTGAATTTCGGTTTATTCGTTTTTAAATAAGCCCGTAACTTAACGAGAAATTTCCTTACCTGTTGAATTTCTAATGAATCAAGATAACTATTCGTTCCAGTATAAATAGTTATTATCTGTTCTTCCACAGTAATAGGAGATGATTGGGATTGTTTAAGCAACTCGCGCAATCGTTGACCTCTTGCCAATTGATTTTGCGTAGTTTTCTCTCAAGATCGGTAGAGAATTGTGCAAAAGCTTCTAATTCTGCGAATTGTGCTAATTCCAATTTTAATTTACCAGCGACTTGTTTCATGGCTTTTATTTGAGCCGCCGATCCAACTCTGGAAACGGAAAGACCCACATTAATTGCGGGTCTGATCCCAGCATTGAATAAATCGGCAGATAAGAATATTTGACCATCTGTAATGGAAATGACATTCGTAGGAATATAAGCTGAAACATCTCCGGCTTGGGTCTCAACTATTGGTAAAGCAGTCATACTTCCTTCACCTAACTGACAACTTAATTTCGCGGCTCTTTCCAAAAGACGCGAATGTAAATAAAAAACATCTCCGGGATAAGCTTCGCGACCTGGTGGTCTTCGTAATAGAAGAGACATTTGGCGATAAGCCTGTGCTTGTTTGGAGGGATCATCATAAATGATTAAAGTGTGACGTTCACGGTACATAAAATATTCAGCCAGAGCTGCGCCTGTATAAGGCGCGAGGTATTGTAATGTAGCTGGGGAATTTGCTGTTTCAGCCACTATAATAGTGTATTCCATTGCTCCTCTTTCTTGTAAAGTAGTTACTACTTGAGCCACAGAAGATGCTTTTTGACCAATAGCTACATAAACACATACTACATTTTGTCCCTGTTGATTGAGAATCGTATCTGTAGCTACTGCTGTTTTACCTGTTTGTCTGTCCCCAATAATCAATTCTCGCTGGCCACGCCCTATAGGGATCATAGAATCAATAGCAATAAGTCCCGTTTGAAGAGGCTCATACACGGAACGTCTGGAAATAATACCGGGAGCGGGAGATTCAATTAACCGAGATTCCGAAGCTGAAATTTCTCCTCGACCGTCAATAGGTTTAGCTAGGGCATTTACAACACGACCCAAATAACCCTCACTTACTGGTATCTGAGCAATTATTCCTGTTGCTTTTACGGAACTTCCCTCTTGTATCATCAAACCATCACCCATTAATACAACACCAACATTTTTGGATTCCAAATTCAAAGCAATGCCTACTGTACCCTCTTTAAATTCTACTAATTCACCTGCCATTACTTCATCAAGACCATAAATACGAGCAATGCCATCGCCTACTTGAAGTACGGTACCTGTATTTACAATTTTTACTTCGGTATTATATTGCTCAATCCGTTCACGGATAATTTGACTAATTTCATCTGCACGAATGGGTACCATGAATATTTTTATTAATTGGATTCTTTTTCGAAAAAAAACAAAAATAGGGCCTCTCCATACTCTCTATTATAGTAGAACCACTAATTAGTTATTTTTTTCTTTGATCGCCCCAAACATACCAATATTAGCAGCGATCATACGTAAATGTAACTCGTTGTTTAAGCACCTATTCAGAGTTCCCAGAGCTCCTTGTAATGCTTGTTGTAAAACCCTTTGTTGGACTTGATTAATCGCCCTTTGTTGTTCAAAATGAATGGTTTCATTTTTGTAATTTTCGAATTGTTCCAAAGTTGTATAAATGGAATTAATTAAATTCCATTTTTCTCGTTCTATCTCGGAATAACCATTCACTCGAAACCGATCTGCTTCCATTTCTACTTTCCTGAAACGGGCCCGGGCTTTTTCCAGCTGTTCAATGGCTGTTTCCCGTAGTTCTTCTGAATTTCGAATAGTTCTCAGGATTCTCTGTTTTCGATTATCTAATAAATCACTTAATGAAAGTAGATTCTCTTTCCATTCATTTCCAAATGTCTATGATCTCTTCCCGAACCAAACATGAATCTTTCAATTCATTTGGCTCTCACACTCAATTCCTTATAGGAAATTCCCCCCTATTTATTAGGGAATGAGCCTATCCTCTTTTCTCTATTTCTAAAAATCTTGAAAATGATTATCAATACAAGACCCAAATATTTGGAGGACTCTTCTGAGCAAACAAATAATTGTCAGCAAAGTTGTTTTTTTTTCTTGAAATCCAAAGAATTATGATTAATTTATACGTAGGTCATCAATTCCGCATTGTAGAAAAGTAGAAACGGAGGCGTTAAACAAAACACCTTTTTTCCTATTTTTCATCATACAGAGAATTCAAGTCATTTTATCGACATGAGTGTTCTATATCGAAAAAATTAGAATTTCCCTATTAACATAGTGGTAGAAAGAATACTAGACTGCGTCGAAACTTCAAACTCGTTAGCTTTAACCATGGTAATGTTCCAAAATTCTTGGTTGATAGAGAATCAAAGTAGATTTACCACTGAATCGCGAAATGCTATGGTTCTGAACTATTTTTTTCGTTATTTCGTAAGAAGTCATTCGCCGGATCATGCACATTTTCCTAGTTATAACAAAAAAAGTGCAGTTGGTTGGATCCAATCTATTCTTTGAAATAAACAACTCGCACACACTCCCTTTCCAAAAAAAATCAATACACCTAGGACTGCACTTATATTTATTAGATTTGTTGCTAAAATATCGGTATCAAACCCGAAACTTCCGGCGGATGGCCAGGAAATGAAGCAAAGAAAAGAATCGGTTATATTTTTCATATGATCACATCTCCTCTTATGGATAGACTAAATTTATTTCTACGATTCCAAGTTTTTTTATTCGTTTTTGTATATAATAGTTTATTCTATAATCGAATTATTTAATATGAATATATTTACTTATTCTTTCTATTTTGATTCTTACTAATAATGAATATTAGTAAGAATCAAAAGATACTAAGAAGACTATTCTATTCTATATTTGGAATTGGTTAGTCAATTGAAAGATTCCCTATAAGGAATGATATTTCTTAGAAATAAATACTAGTTCGTATGTAAATTGCAAAATACTTAGTTGTTTTAACACTTTCTAAATAAAAAGGGGGTCATTGGACTAATGAAAGGGACGGAAGAAGGCAAATCAGTATGTTAATCCGAATGCAAAAAATTGTAACAGTAAAATCGAAATAGAATTAGCAAGAGCAACAACGAAAATCCATGAAAAAAAAAACAATATGTATTTTTTTGAATAAATATTAAACTAAACAAAAGGATTGGCAAATAAAAGCGCTAATGCTACAACCAGCCCATAAATAGTTAAAGCTTCCATAAAAGCCAGACTAAGTAATAAAGTACCCCGTATTTTGTCCTCTGCTTCCGGTTGTCTCGCAATCCCTTCTACAGCTTGCCCTGCAGCTGTGCCTTGACCAACTCCAGGTCCAATAGAAGCAAGCCCGACGGCCAACCCAGCAGCGATAACAGAAGCAGCAGCAATCAGTGGATTCATGATAAGTTTCTCCTATGTCAAAATAAAATAAAGAAATAGTTAATAATATAATCAACAAAAAATATATGACTTAATTATTTCATTCGTCCTATTTCTCTTTATCTAGTCGAAGTGTAATTCAAAATTTCAAACTGAAGAATTTGGATTGAATTATCTCAATTACTTCGATATTTACTTTTTTCGTTTCTACCCTTGTCGTTTTTTGTGAATACATACAAATTGGGGTCTTATCTTACATTTCGTTTAAACCTTTCTTTTTCTTTTTGATTTCATTTTTCCAGTCATTTTATATTCCATTCACAATTCCAAGAGATGGAAGAGCTCTTTTTTTTGAATCCCTACCTAAATTTAGAGTAGTAGCAGGACAAATTGAGATATATAGTCATATATAACTAATGAATATCTACTATGACATATACATGTGTTTGTTCCATATCGTAAACCAATTCATTGTATCTTCGATTCAATGAATCATTCTCGGAAATCCCCCAGCTGTTTTATAACGATTAGATTATATATATGCCTAGTTCGACCCCCCACCCTTTATTTTAATTGAATTTCTATTTTTTGTTGAATTTCCTGATAAGTGTTTTCATTTTCTTTATACTTTTTGATTGTTATGAAAACTTTTCATAATTTCTTTTGGATTTTTTGATTTATGTTCCTTAATTTTATTAATGTTCCTTAAGTAGATTATCGCGAGCCAGTCGCGGTCTAAAATCCTATTTAGATAACTAGTCAATGATGCCCTTCCATGGATTCACCTATATACGCCGCAGCTAAAGTAGCGAAAATAAGAGCTTGAATACCGCTTGTAAATAATCCAAGGAACATAACAGGGATAGGAACTACTAAAGGTACTAACGAAACAAGAACAACCACTACTAATTCATCCGCTAATATATTTCCGAAAAGTCGAAAACTAAGCGATAAGGGTTTTGTGAAATCTTCTAAGATGTTAATCGGTAAAAGGATTGGCGTTGGTTGGATGTATTTACCAAAATAGGCCAATCCTTTTTTTGAAATACCCGCATAGAAATAGGCTACTGACGTAAGTAAAGCTAATGCAACAGTAGTATTTATATCATTTGTGGGTGCAGCTAACTCTCCATGAGGTAACTTTATAATTTTCCAAGGCAAAAGTGCCCCTGACCAATTCGAAACAAAAATAAATAGAAACAGAGTTCCAATAAACGGAACCCATGGACCATATTCTTCTCCAATCTGAGTTTTGCTCACGTCTCGAATGAATTCAAGGACATATTCAAAGAAATTCTGACCAGACGTGGGAATAGTTTGTGGATTTCTAACAACTAGAATGGTTGAAATTAATAAGATAGCAATTACAACCCAAGAGGTAATAAGTACTTGAGCATGCACTTGAAAATCCCCTATTTGCCAATAGAAATGTTGACCTACTTCCACAGCAGATATATCATAGAATCTGTTTAATGTGTTGATGTAACATAATAGAACATTCATATTGCCCTCTAAAATAAAAAAAGATAACTTGAAAGGGAATTATTTTGATTCAACCATTTCCTTATTTTACTTGGATTTTCCATTTGGAATACCTACTAATCCAAAAATATTTCTTTTTACACAATTTTGTAATGCTATAATAACCAATTCCAAAAATTTATCACCGCCCAACCAAATCTAAAAATGGATTTATCTTATTATTAATCAATAATTTTGTATCTAGCTAGAACGACCCTCACAAATTGCAAAAACTAATTTGTTAAGAATGAATCCGATGGAAGCCATAGTATCATCATTAGCCGGAATCGGCAAATCCGCAAGATCGGGGTCACAATTTGTATCGATTACACAAATCGTTGGAATTCCCAAAGTGATACATTCTTGAAGAGCCTTATATTCTTCTTCCTGATCAAGGATTATTACAATATCAGGTAACCCTGTCATATATTTTATACCGCCTAGATATGTTTCCAAATGAGATAATTGCCTCTTCAACATAGCGGCATCTCTTTTTGGAAGAGAGTTCAGTTTCCCCGTCTTTTGCTCCGTTCTCAAGTCCCTGAACTTACGAAGTCTCGTTTCTGTAGTATACCAATTCGTTAACATACCTCCGAGCCATTTTTTATTAACATAATGACATCGAGCTCTTATTGCAGCCCGTCTTACTGAATAGGCAACTTTTCTTTTGGTACCAACAATTAAAAATTGTTTTCCTTTGCTTGCTGCATCAAAAGCCAAATCACAAGCTTCTGATAAAAAACGAGCAGTTTTAGTAAGATTTGTAATATGATTACCTTTACGTTTTGCCGATATAAAAGGTGCCATTCGAGGATTCCATTTCCTAGTCTCATGGCCAAAATGAACCCCAGCTTTCAGCATCTCTTCCAAAGTGATGTTCCAATATCTTTTTGTCATTTATCCCCACACTTTGTTTAAAAAAATGAAAAAAAAAAAGAGAGACCGAGTATCCTAATAAATAATTGTTCCGATGGAACCTTCTCTTTTATAGACGATCGGCCGTTAATATAGAATCAGGCCATTCTTTGATTTCTATTTCTTATTATTTTTTAATATACTTTAATTACCAAATCCAATGACTGCATTTAAATATTTCAGGGGATGGATGAGTCGAATCCGCTGTTAGGAAGCATTTAATACTATATTTAATCCTATATTTCGAATGTATCACATAAATTCTCTGAAATGAGAAAAATTAAATAATTTTCTGTGATGGAACAAAAGATTTCCAATTTCGACTTCGAATAATTTTTTTTTCCGGCTAATCTTGTTATGTTGCCTTGACCGTGAACGGTGCATTATTCTTTTGAATCCGGTACCAACGGGTATCATTCCCCCTAAAACAACATTCTCTTTAAGACCTTTCAACCAATCAATACGACCCCGAAGAGCGGCTTTTGCTAAAACTCTAGCAGTTTCTTGAAAACTCGCTTCGGATATGAAACTTTGAGTATTCAGAGATGTTTTTGTTACTCCCAATAATAAAGCTCGGTAACAAATGGCTTCTTCCAAGGCACGCCCCGTTCGTTCTGCTCGCAATAATCCAATTAGTTCGCCAGGTAAAAATACATTAGACATTCCATCTTCTGAAACCAAGACTTTGGATGTTATTTGACGCACAATAATCTCGATATGTCTATTATCGATGTGTACTCCCTGGGATCGATAAACCTTTTGGATTTTATTAACCAAAGAAATACGACTTTGAGCTATAGTTAGCTCAGCACCAATCAAGAATCCCCAAGGAATGCCGAGAATTTTTGTTATACACTCGTTCCAAGCATCAATTCTTTTTTTTAGATTCATGGATATTGAAGCAATCGAACGTATTTCGAATATCTGTTCCACTTTTGGAAGACCTTGTGTTATATCACTGGATCTCGATTTTTCATATAGGAATGTAACTAAAATATCTCCTTGAGAAAGGATCTCCCCATAATGGCCGTGAATAGTTGATTCTGGAGTCGCCAAATAAGGATTAGCCGATCTTATTATTACAGAATCCATTTGAACTGTTATAACTTGACCCGATTTTAATTTTAGGTGTGGTCCATTTTTCATTTGAGCTATACATATATTTTCACAAAATAAATTGTCCAAGACTTATTATTGGAAACGTTTTTTCACAAGAAAAATAATGGAGAAAAAACCAATTTAAATGGAATGGATTCAAAACGATATTACTGTATAGATCGGGTTTACAAATTTTCTCATTTTCGTCCATGAAATAATATTTCATTACTTGAAAAATTTCCTTTAATTTGTCAAGTTGCAAAATTTTTATTATTGAGATCTGATTATGAGTTATTAAATGATAAAGTGAATATAAATTTGCAACTATTCCTAAAGGGCCGAACGAATTATTATTCTTCTTAATTGAAATTATAGGATCTTTTTTTATCCCATTGTGAGATTTTACATTGTTGAATGGTCTCATTTGAAAACAATTAGATGATGACAAAATTATCCAAGATCGGCATTCTTTATTTCTATTCAACAACATACGAATAGTTCCGTGATTTTGGCTAAGTGATTGTTGAATTTTTCCCTTGGAATGAATAGAAAAAAATGGATTGATTCGATCCGATTTATTATCCCCAATCAATCCTAAACCAGATGGGTCATTTCTTTTTCTGATATATGAAGTATTCGATTTTACTAAGTCAATTCTTAGAAAATACTCAATCAAACCATTTGTACTTACTTCAATAAAGGAAGCGGGGGCCTCCTCAATCGAAGAACTTTTTTTGCCGTCATCCCAATGGAAGACTAAACAAGTCCGAAGGAATGGAATCCTTGTGTCGGAAATTTCCCGAATGGATTTTCCAATAGAATTGACAACTTTTAGTTCCAGATTATCCTTTTCCTGGAATAGATCTTGGGGAAAAAGTTTTACAAAAGGGATAGTGTCCGGTATTTCATATAAAATTACAGGTCGAACCAAAACAATTTTTTTTTTTTTCTTTTTTTTTTTTGTAGTTGCGATCCATTGGA
This sequence comes from Lathyrus sativus, assembly GCA_963859935.3. Lineage (NCBI taxonomy): Eukaryota > Viridiplantae > Streptophyta > Magnoliopsida > Fabales > Fabaceae > Lathyrus > Lathyrus sativus. The sequence continues at coordinate 1,825 of CAWUDS030005660.1, read as the reverse complement.
CATAGATCCCATCTTTAATTTTTTTTGATTCCTTGCATTTTTTTTTTTTTGTAGTTGCGATCCGTTGGACATAGATCCCATCTTTATTTTTTTTTGATTCCTTGCATTTTTTTTTTTTACCGTTCCGGGTGGTATAAAGATGGGACTGTGTCTTGATATCTTATCAATCTCTCTGGGAAAATGGATATTTCCAGAAAATATTTTTAATTCTATTTTTTTTTTTTTTTTCTTTTCTAATCGGACCAATCCGCCTACTCGACTTCTTATATTGAAAGTGATTGGTGTTCCTCTTCCAACAAGACTATTATTCCGTACCATTAGGGAAGAAGATTGGGGTAAAATATGCACTTCTTCGGGAATCAAAAAAAAGGGACCTACTTGAATTGGATAGTTTGGCTTTAATTTTTTTCTTCCTCGATACTCAATGAAATCTTCTTTTGAAAAATGGGTTGAGGATGATCGAAATAAGCAAAAATACTATTTCTAGGAAAAATACCATTGATAGGTATTTCAATGGAGACACCGGAAGGGGACATTAGTTCGTTCTTTCGTTCTTGAATCGATTGGAATGGAAATGGAATAAGAAATCGATTTCTTCGCCTTTTCGCCAAGAAATAAAAAGTATCGTGAAAAATAGCGGGATACATTAAATAAGAATGATCCATATATATGATTGGATTAAATATTGAATAATCGCTGATCCCCTTTTCTTTTGTACCAAAAGTATGGAAACCAAAGAATTTATGTTTTACTTGATTATTCCTTTCTACAAGATTCGAAATATTTTTTTTTCCATTCGAAAGTGAATCCATGGTAATTTGATCTTGATCCTTGTGAAGTAAAAAATGGGTTGTATTAGACCTGCACGACTTTCCTGACAATATCCATAAATGACTTGTTTTTGGTAAGATATGTACATTACTATCCATAAATTCTGATGCATGGTACACATCGGTACTCCAATGCATTTCCCCTTCTGAGTCAGAATAAATATGTTTTCGAACCCTCTCTTTCAAATTAAAAGTATATGTTCCCGCGAGGATCTCCGCAATCACTTGTTCTGATTTTACATATTGATCATTTTTAACTAATAGAAAACTTTTTGGTGGAATAATGACGTTATGTATAATATCGTAACTTTCTATAGTTACATACAAGTCTATATTACATATAAAAGCAGGATATCCATGACGTGTACGTGTAGGGTGAACTAAATCCTCATTCCATTTTATCTTTCCATTCGAGGGGGCTCGCACATATTCAGCAGTACCCCCTGTGAATACTCCACCAGTATGAAAAGTTCTTAATGTTAGTTGAGTTCCCGGTTCTCCAATAGATTGACCAGCAATAATGCCTACAGCTTCTCCCAATTCTACCAGGTCCCCATGAATAGGACTCCGCCCATAACACAATCGGCAGATCCACGACGTATTCCTACAGGTAAAGGGGGTTCGAATAAATATGGGTTGTGTTTGAAAAGTTATGAATCGATTGATAAGTCCAATTCCAATATCTTGATTTCTAACGACAATGCACCGTGAACCTATATATATATTGTCTGCTACTACACGACCATTTAATGTTTGTATCAAAATTCTTTCTGGCATCATTCCATTTCGGATGTTTACAGAAATCCCACGGATGGTACCGCAATCTGTTCGCCGTACAACAATGTGTTGAACCACTTCAACAAGTCGACGTGTAAGATATCCAGCATCTGATGTTCGTACAGCAGTATCTACAACCCCTTTACGGGCTCCGTAGCAAGAAATTATATATTCTGTTAAAGACAGTCCTTCACGAAAATTGCTTTGAATGGGTAAAT
>CAWUDS030005659.1:0-48482 GCA_963859935.3 Lathyrus sativus | reverse complement strand
CCCGTGGGTCCAGATGCCTTCATGGGTTTTCTTCTTTTCTTTGTAAGAATCTCCTCAGGAGATTCATCAGCATCTGAGGTAACAACAATATGAGCGCCCCTCTTACCTTTCTTGGAAGGAGTGGAAGGTTTTCACCCAGCCTAAGAAAATAAAAAGATGCAATACAAGTGTGAGAGAAGAATCACATAGTGAGAAAATAGGCAAAAGATATAAGGTATACCTGTTTGCCTTCCGGTTCCTTGCCACTTTGAGAAGTAGCAGCCCTAGTAGACGGAGTTTTCCTAGGCATAGTTGGAAGAACGGAGATAATTGCTAGTTAAATATTGAATGTTTAGTGGCATAATCATAAGTACAGGGCATCAAACCTTCATATATGTCAGATTCGACATGAACGTCCTGAATCCCTATATGAAGATGTCCTTTGAAACTGTCTAAAGTATGCTTAGTCGGAACCACTCGTCGAGCCTTTGGTTGAGACTGTTGTCGAAGGAATTTAAGATCCTCACCACAGATAAACCAAATCTAGAAATGGAGGGGCAAGTGCCACTCCAAAATCAGCAGTAGGCAGGTGAGGGAATTTTGGAAGAAAGAGGTTAAAAGCTACCTCATAACTTTCTCACGAGGAACGTTGGAAGGAATTTTCAATTGATCCAGTTTTTGCAGAAAGTTTCTTTTTAAAGTAACGGCAATCACATGAATGGTTCGACTAAGATTATCTGGTCGATAAACAGTTTTAAAGTGTTTCTGAAAAGCTTGAATTTCTTGGATATGAGCGAGCTTACTCTTCTTCGTCTTGTCCTGCACATCAAGGAAAGCTTGGTCAAGTAATGAAGAAAAGGTGTTCACATTAAGAAAATGTTCTTTATAATGTTTTTGACCACCAGTGGTGGAATGAGGCAGTGCATAGAAAAGAAGGCTCAAAAGAACACAGGCGAAAGAACTCCTTTCTTTTTTCTCAAATCAACGAAGATGGCAACAATTTTTTCTTCGTCGAAGCTGGTAGTATGAAGGATAACCTGGGCCTTCTTTTCATATAAACACTTAGGAAAATTTTGGGCCAACCCAAATTGGCGAGAAAAGAGGTTGGGTTGATATGCAATCAAGGCCGCTAGACCTCTTCCCAAGTTGAGTCTGTTGACAATAAATTTGGGAATTAAAAAGGCTTCCCATATAGCAACAGATTCATTGTCAAGGTCCCACGTGGACTAGGAAATGGCCTCTTGAACCACACAGGGCCATATTTCCTTACAGTAAAAGGTGTCATACTAGGAGTAAACTCATGGCGCTTAGCAAACATCAGGATGTAACTGGTGAATGCTCCTTTGATGGTTGCACCATCATCGTTCGGAATCAACTGGACCAGAAAGGGTCCTTCGATGCTCCTCCCTACGATCTCAGCAGAGCTTTCATCAACTAAACCTTTCCTGGGAAGGCTAGCTTCAAAGTTGCATTAAACCACAACTGAAGCAGCCACAGAGGACCACTCAAATATACAGAACCATGGGCCTCCGCGTGCTTCAGCCGAGAAGCTGCTTCACTCAGAGACTCATAAAGGTTCGCCAAAATGAGTTTGCTCAAGCAGACACCTTTGTTATGATGAAGCTGGTTAGCAAAAGGCAAGTACTTTTTTGCAACTTGCAAAGATTTGGTGCAAAACACGTATTTCGACAGCCATACAACGAGAAACGCTATATGTTCTTCATCAGATACGCCGTCAGTGGTTTGGTCGAAGTGGTGTTTGATGAAGTGAGTATAAGTAAGTTTGGGAGTTGGAGATGACGATATGGTCCTCAGCGTCTATGTTGGGGTGATAAGAGACGCCATCCGAGCAAAGCCCTGTAATAACGGCTTATGTCAAAAAGGGTTTGTGGTAACCATCCCACATGGCAGGTGGAAAGTGTAGTGAGTCCTATCCCAAAAATACAAGGATGTCGCCAACAAGTTCAGACAATATGGTAGGTTAGTCTTTGATGGCATCAGAAGGTCATATATCCCTATGGATTTCCAATGGTCAGCTTTAAACCTTCTCTAGCCTAGTATCGTCAGCAAGATATCCAAGGTTAAAATTTGGCAATGGAGGTTCTTCAGCAGCATTGATAAGGAGTCTAGAGAAGCTTTTTTGCCCTAACGGCCTTGTTCTCTGGTAAGAAGGCAGAAACTCACTTAGCCTCTCGTCAGAAGTTCCAACCTGGGCTAAAGGAGCAGAAAGCGCATAGAGTTTATCTGAAACAATTAAAGGAATCATTACCTGAGATTGGTAGATGCTCCTTGCAGCTTCAAATGGTAGGTTCTGACACATAGTGGCAATTCTCCACCAGTTGAGGGCCGGGAATGTTTGAGAAAAGAGGGATGGTTTGCTTAAATTGGGTAACTCGACCCTTATGGGTTTCCTTTTCCTGAATGTTGGATTGATAAGATTCCATCGTTAAAGGAGGTGAAAGAAAATGGTTTTTTCTCTAACTTTAGTGAAGAAAACTGAAGAAAGAGACATGATGCTTGAGATTATGGAGAGTGTAAAAATTTCACAAAATGGTGAAGGGAGGTATTTATAAACGTTTAGGAATCCTAAAGGGTTACATCCACCATTGAAAACAATCGGATAACGGGACGTGTGTTTGACTTTAAAGAAAATGATGAGTGTTGGCAGTTATGGTCAAACTGTGAATGTACGTTTCGAGACAAAGTAATGATAAATACGGATGAAAAGATGTTTAAGGATTTATCATGATGGTGTGATGTCATAAGCGTGGAAGAAAAGAAAGTGAACAGTTAGCCATTAAAAAAATAGTGGGGTGTTCAGTCAAGGCCATGCAAATTCGCACGCGTCGAAACTGTTAGAAAAAATGACCTTCCTACCAAGACTGGTGAAAGGACATTCCTCGGGGGCAATTTGTTGGCTCCCATTTTTGACGCTAGTTAAATTTAGGATTATCTTAAGTCAAAATGTCACTTTAAAAGCATGTGAAGACTTCGACACAACTAGGAAGAAATCCAAGTCGAAGAAAGTGGACAAAGTTTCTAAAAAATGCTAAGTATTGGAGATGCTCTCGACCAAGAACATGCTGAAGAGAACGCAAGGCGGTTACCGTCAAAACTGGAGGGAATTCTTAAAGTCCAAATTCAAAATGATGGTGGACGAACGTGGGAGTAGTTGAGGTTGTGGGAAAGCGCCAAAAGGGACATGTTGTGAAGCCTTAACCGTCATCTAGTAGTTACTTTCTAGCATTATAAATAGGTGTTATTTTTATGTAATAGGGGTGTTCATTCATTTTTGTACTAGTCACTCCAAACAACTCAAAGTACCCGCGTGTAGAGAAACGAGTTAGCGAGAATGTACGTGATACAACACCAACCCCTTTTCATTAATGCAATTTACTTATCTTTTCCATTTACTTGTTGCCTTTTAACCTTCAACTTTTACATTTAAACTGTTTTACAAGCTTTTCTGCAACTTTAAAATTCCCTTTACCTTCCATGCAATTTAACTTTTCCGCACCTTTACTTTCAAGGATCTCCTAGTCGAACGTGGAGTTTAGATTAGAGTCTTTTGCACATTTATTTTCAAAGTTATTTACCTTTCTGCACATTTATCTTCAACGCCATTTACTTCACGAAGATTCTATAGTCGAACACGGAGTTCAGATTATAATCTTTTGCCTTTACATTATTGCAGTTATTTTTAAAGCCATTTACATTCCTGCACTTTTTTCGACATTTATTTTTAAAGCCTTTACATTACTGCACTTTTACATTCTTGCCGTTAATCTTCGATGCATTACATGCTTTCCTTTACTTATTGCTTTTAAATCTTCAAGTCATCTTACTTTCCAAAGATTTCATAGTCGAACGCGGAGTTCAACTTAGGGTCTTTTTTGCATACTTAGCACATGTTCTAGGATTTAGTATGGTCGATCCTGCAAGTTACTTTATTTTGCCCTAAATTGATACACTAGTGGTTGTTTACCAAAATTCACAGTAAACAGGCATGCAGGGAATCGTTTACAATAGACAGAGTGCAGATGGTAGCCAGTGTGTTGTCTTGTCAAGCATGCTGACTGTGGCGCGCAGAGCATTGTCTTGTCATACAGCTCACTGTGGCGTACAGAGTATTGTCTTGTCTTGTATTTTCATGCAACTCACCAAATTGTTATTAATACAGTAGATATATCTGTATTATTATCATATCAATTAGTAAAACAGTTTTTTCCAAACACAATTTTCGTCATGTCTCAAACACCACAATACATGATTAGTCCACATCTTAACAGTGAAGTTTTTGAATGTCACATAGGCGATTACAATTTCAGAAACACTGATGTTATGAGATTTTTAATTGAAAGAAGGTCAAAATTTTTGCACTTAAAGTCAAGATTACAAAAAAAAACTGCAATATGGTCTAGTTGGCCAAATAATATACAAAAATCCAGTGTTTTTTTGGCGAGCATGGTGAATGAAATTTTTTTCCCTTAAAGGTTCGAGACGATGAAGATGTGCGTGACATGTTATGCAATCACGGGTATTCTGGTTTCTCAGATATCGTGTTACATGTTATGTTACAACAACAACAACTGTCTCAACAAATTGATTCTTCTCATGTTTTTTGCGAATCTGATGAGGAACACGCTGAAGTCAATGTCATTGATGAAGAAGAAGAAGCAGTTGAAGTCACTGTTGACGAGATGGTGAACAACAACAAAGAGGGGGTTCCATCCGGCCATGTTTATTGCCCATCTCAACACATGACAACTCTCGACATAGGTGACGATGAACCCTCAACGGATCTTTTCTACAACCCCAACTACGCAACAGAAGGGCAACTAAAAGAGGGTGACGAGTTTCGTACCAAAGAAGATTGTGTTCGGGTAATTAAACAATATCACATGGAGTTGTCAGCCGATTATAGAGTCGATCGAAACAAATCCGACTAGGTATACGATCTACTATCGTAACGAGGTGTGCCCGTTCTGATTAACAGCGTATTTCAGGAAGAGAAGTGATTCCTGGAAGATAGGGTCAATGGGTCCAGCCCATACTTGTATAATCTCGAATCTGATGCAGGACCATCGCAAGCTCAGCTCTCAATTGATTCGTAATGAGATACTGTCATTCATTAGCGACAACCCGTCTTTGAAGGTGAGTACCATAATTGCACATATGGTTCAAAGGTACAGTTACACTCCTTCGTACCGAAAAACATAAATTGCTAGGACTAAAGCGGTTGAAAGGGTGTTTGGAAATTGGGAGGAGTCGTACAAGAAACTTCCAAAATTCTTGTGTGGCTCTAAAACAATACTCTCCAGGGATTGTTGCCATATTGGAGACAATGCCAGCGTGTACACCTGACGGGACTTGGGTTGGTGGAAATGGAATTTTTCACAAACTATTTTGGGCGTTTGAACCATGCATCAAAGGGTTTGCATATTGTAAACTTATAATTCAAGTTGACGGGACATGGTTATACGGGAAATATAAGGGGCACCCTACTCATGGCTGTGGCACAGGACGGGAACAACAACATTTTTCCAATTGCCTTCGCTATAGTTGAAAGGGAGACTGTCGGAGGTTGGAGTTTTTTCCTAAAAAATATCTGCCTATACGTTTCTCCCCAACCTAACTTATGTTTGATCTCTGATAGACACCCAACTATCGAGAGTGCATATAATAACCTTGATAACGGTTGGCAGGATCCTCCCTCAACCCATGTGTATTGCATAAGACATATCGCCCAAAATTTCATGCGGGAAATCAAAGACAAAACACTGCGGAAGAAGGTTGTCAACGCAGGATATGCCCTAACAGAGCCCACATTCAAACACTACCTTGACGAGATCAGACTAACAAACGCGGATTCATTAAGATGGATTGATAACATTGATAAAGAGAAATGGACACGAGCATACGACAATGGGGGTGCGATGGGGCCACATGACAACTAACCCTCGTTGAATTAATGATTCTGTTTTCAAGGGAATCTGAAACCTACCGATAACTGCCTTGGTAAAGGAAAACATATTTTAGGCTAGGCGCACTCTTTGATAGCAGACGTACGAAGTGGGGTTCAGTATTACAATCTGGTCAACTGTATAGTGATAGTTCAACAACATTCATGAAAGACGAAGTTGCAAAGCCAACACGCATATGGTCACAATCTTTGACCGTAATAAAGGTTGGTTCAGTGTTGCCGAGTCGATTGATCACAGTGAAGGAAGGCTTAAGGGATGTTACCGTGTTGAACTAGATAGGAGATGGTGTGATTGTGGGAAGTTTCAGACATTTCGTATGCCTTACTCTCATGTTATAGCAGCATGTTCGAAGGCGCGCCAGGACCCAGGCAACCTTCTTTCTGTAGTTCACCAAGTGATAAGTCTATGCAATGTCTACACATGTAGCTTTCAGGTGGTGGCAAAGGAGGACTATTGACCTCAATACAAAGGCGGAATTGTCTGGCATAATGACTTGATACGAAGAAAGAAAAAGGGTCGCCCTAACAGCACGCACATTCGAATGGAGATTGATACCACAAACAAGATGGTAAGATTATGTAGTTCGTGTCGGCAACCAGGACACAATCGTACAAAATATCCTAACATAGGATCAAGCAACAAATCATAGTTTCATATGTAACCGTGTCCCTTTAAATCAATAGCAAATTTCGTTCCATTTAAAGCATACTTAACCGATTACAATTAGCAAGCAACAAAAATTAAACAAACATAATTTAATATCACAACAACATTCCGAAAATAACAACAACATAAAGACATAAAACAGAACAATGCACCAAGGCGTCTATGATATCACGACCATCAACGTTATCTTCTTTGGTGTTAACATCATCACAAGGACACCATCGTCATTTTCCACTTTTCTCCATTCACGAGTAACTCCGTTTCTCTCAACCTCCTCGACCAACCTCTCAATTTTCCTAATCTTTTCTCCTGGAGCAATATCTCCTTCTAGCCAGCGGTTCAGTTCCCTATGCAAATGCTCCAACGTCTGCGTATTCCACAGGAGCACCTTAATCGGAGGCTTTGTTGCTGAAAAATAAACTAGGGCATTTCTTTTCATTAGAGGAAATGTTGGAAAGGGTTCCTCCGATGTTGATGACGACGACGAAGAATGTTGATTTAGAAATGCAGACATTCTAGACTCCACTCCACTCAAAATTGTTAAGACTTCAGTCTTTTGGTATACAATGTTGTGGAAAAATATATGTATTTGCAGTCGTATTTATAGAAAAATAAAATAGTACGTGCCCCATATGATATATATGTCTTAAATACCCTTACAAAATTTATATACTTTTTTTCAACAAATACCAAGATTTTTCAACGAAATATATAAAAATATCAAAATTCAAATGTGACCTACTATTATATATTTTAAATTTATATATTTAATTATATACAAATTATGTTTTAAAAATATATGTTAATCATATATTTATTATGTTTTAAAATTTATACCTATGTATATTTATTATGTTTTAAAATTATATACAACTATATTTATAATTTAAATACTATATTTATTGTTTAAATCAATTTTTATTTTAAATCACAAATATATTTAAAATATATTTTAAAACTATATCACTGATATATTTATTATTTTAAATATCATTTAAAACTAAATCAATTTAAATATATCACATAAAACAAAAAATATAAAAAAACAAAATAAAAGCAAATAAAAAGAAACTAAAAATATGAAACAATTAAATAGAAAAGTTTTTATTATAAATTATAAAAACCAAAAAATAAAAAAGTCATAAACAAATTAAATAAGGCAAAACGAAAAAAAAAAATTCAATTGGGCTGACTCGCCATTTAGATTGGCGACTCAGTTCAGCCCATGAGAGGACTCGCCATACCAATTGGCGACTTGGTTATTTTTTGGCCTGATTCGCCACATGATTTGGCGACACAAAGTTGAAATGTGGCCACTTTGAGAAATTAATTGAAATTTTGATTTGTTTGGCTTTTTTTTTGAATTAGTTGGTTATATTAAAAAAAATTCCCAAATTGGCGCATAATTTTATTATTGTTATTAAGGTAATGGGGTAAATTTTTATTTTGGTAACCGAGTTTCTTAATTTTTATTTTGATTAATACTAATTCTCCAGTAAATAAAAACTCTTTTATTTTGCCTTTTATGAAACCTAGTCATCAAAATCTTTGATGTGATAGGTTTTTTTCACAAAGTTTGCATCCGAACAACAACTCTCATTTGGTCAAATTTCTTCATAACAATCGAAATTTCTCCAAAGCTCTTCAAATATTTATTGAATCACTTTTCTAAAATGTGATTTTTTTTCCTAATGAATATTGCTTTACAACTTCAATTTGAGGGTTTTAGTGTTTAAATTCGAGTTTTTTTTAACTAAGTTGAGTTTGTTTGAATTTGTTTTGAAGACAGTTTACTTTGATTTTCATGTTTGTGTTGGTTGTGAGTTGATTGATATGTTTGTGAAAGATGGTGAGAGTGGTGGTGATTTTGAATGTGCACATAAGGTGTTTGATATAATGTGTGATAGAAAAATTAACTTGGATACTCTTTACTCATTTTAGCCTGAATAATGAGCAAGATGAAAAACTAAAACACCTTCTAAGACCATATAAAACACCAACAATTTTGTGTCTGTTGTTGGCATTATTGTTGATAGAAATAAGATGACGTGGATGAAAGTGATGTCATGAACACGATTGTAAACAATAGCAACAAATGTTGTTGATACCAAAGACAATGCAGTGAAATTTTCTTTTGGATTTGATACAACGATAGTAACATGTTTAAATATTGTGTTGAATGTTACATAGAGTTTGATGAGTCGGATGATTAAGAAATGGAAGTGTTTTAGACCGGGATGATGCTTGGCCCATAGTCGAGCAGGCCCAAACCCCACTAGGTTGTAAGAACCAATAAAACCTCATCGTCGGGAAGAGACCTGTCGAACATAACATCTTCTCCCATCGGGCACAGACCAATGACAGTCGAGCAGGATCCTCATAACTGCCTGACTCGCCCCTCTTCTGCCCCACTGTCGGGCAGAACCCATCCAGCTCGGGAAGCTCCTCTGACCTCCTCCACGTTCTCAACGTGTCTCCTACGCGGAGACACGTTATCAGGTAACTATATGTGCCCTGATTATTTGGTCTTCCACCTCCCGGATAGCACGAAACAGTTACACTAGGGCGAAGACCACGTGCTGATCTTCACGACGCCACGTCAGCCTTAGCAGTTACCAGCGTTGGGCCTGACAGCCCAGTCCAACGCATAGTAACCGTTGGCCCTGCGCTGGGGCTCATTATAAATACCCTCTTCCAATAGAGGGTCAGGTAATCTAATTCTTACTCATTTCTCTCTGTACTTGTTATCACTCTGTTCGACCCTTACTTTGGCATCAGAGTGTGTTTCAGGTACACCCCTTCGTCCGTCAAATCAACAGTCCGACAGCTCAGACGCGTAGCAGACCAGCGATCTCTTCTGATCAGGTACGATCAGGAAGAATTGATGATGTTATAGAAAGATTGATAAGGGAATGTTACTGGAGGATGATGAAGTTGAATATAAATATAATTGAAAGAATTATTAATCACAACGAAAGTGTGTAGCCTATTGGTACAATTGTCTTGTCCTTAAAGGAGAAAATTTATGTTTGAATCCTGTATTTGGAGCCAACCTAGATTTTAAAATTTTTAAGAAAAAACAACTAAGCTTTCCATTTTATTAAAAAAATTAAAATTAAAAAAAAAACATGTCACCTCAAAAATTCTGATGATTAGGTCTCATGAGGGGCCAAAATAAATAAATCTTCAAATATTAGGAAACAAAATCAAACTTATTTTTACATAGGATCTTTCAAAGATCGTCCATATGACTTTTATTTTGGTATTATTATTAATTTTATAGTTAATATTTTACCCTATACCATATAGGCGAATTCTGGTTTACCCTTATAATATATCTTTTTTGTAAAATTAACATTTTCATATGAATATTTTGTTGTTTTATACCCTGTAAAATTAATGTTCCGGTATGGGCCCAACCTCGGCAGGCCCATACCGCGCGCGGGCCCAACAAGCGAATCGGGCACGCCGGGCACGTGCACCCCTCAAGACGAGCAGGGCAAGCCGCCGAACACAAGCAACGTCCCGACAACCTTTCATCATCCACCACACCAGACGAGCAGAACCGTCCCCCGGGCTCACCAAAGCGCGACCATGGTCCCTCCCCTCTGCGGGGAGAAACAACGCGCTCCGATGTATCTCGCGAGCTCCCCTCCGTGGGGAGAACAACGTGCCCGACGCACGTTCTCCACGTGCTCCCCTCCGCGGGGGACACGTCACCGGCCAACTGCCCACCTCCGAAAGAGCAGGTCAAACCCACTTTCCGGAGATCTAGGAGCGGTTGAACTAGGGCGAAGACCACGTTCCTGGTCTTCACTACGCCACGTAAGCCCTAGCAGTCATTAGGGTTGGGCCTGGTCATCCAGCCCACCTCAAATGACCGTTGGCCCAGCGCTGGGGTCTCTCTATAAATACCCTCTTCCTCAAGAGGGTCAGGTAACTCTTCTTCCCCCTTTCTGTACTATTGCTTCCACTCTGCCCAACTTCTTACTTTGGCATCGGAGTGTCTTGCAGGTACACCCCCCTTCTCCTCCTCATCACCGGCGAACAGGTAGCAGCCCAACAGAGTGTGGCCAGTCCGTGAATCCCCTTCTGATCAGGTCAGATCAGTGGCGCCGTCTGTGGGAAACTGAAACTTCCCCGTTACCCCGAGCAGAAAACCAAAAGTTTCACCAAACCCTCCACGATCATGGCTAGTCCACACCGTGACGACACTCCGCACGACCTTGCGCCCAACGTTGCCACCAACGGGAAGCAGATAGGAACGACACATCCGACGGAAGCCGACGAAAGGGACGGGCAAACTGCTTCACCATCATCCGCGGAACGGCCCCTCCAGGCCGATCACCGCCTCGAGCTCGCCAGCATTCCACCCCCGTTCCCATCCCGGCAGGAGCAGATCCGACGGTGGCCGCTCTCTTTACGGCCATCAGCCAGACGAACCAGCTGCTGTTCCAACAAAATGCGAGAATTGGAGCATTAGAACGCATCGGCCCTCCGAGGTACCCCCAGCGGGAAGACCAGAACGGAGGTTCGAGGAGTCCCTCACCTCGACCCAGAAACCGCCGACCGCGGCTGGAGAGACACCGCCCGCAGGCGACACGAGAACGCACCAGATCCCCGGCAAGACACGTTCGCGGGAGGAACCAGAACGCCGCGGCGACCCCAACCGAGGACACCCGAGGCGAGAACTCAGGCAGGAGATCGAGAACTCGAAACCAGGGGCACACCTTGAACGGCTCATCTCCCCACAGGTCCCCGACGCAGAGCGACGAGGATGATTACCACACCTCGCTATCCTGGGAGATCATGGTTGCCCCCATACCCCAGGGGATGGAGAAACCACCGACGCTGTCGACATACGACGGCACCTCCGACCCATACGATCACCTGGAAGACATCGAAGCTATGCTCGACTACCGGACGTCCGGGGAGCTATCAAGTGCAGACTCTTCCCCACGACTCTGAGGAAAGGCGCTATTGACCTGGTACAAAAGTCTGGAGCCCGAATCAGTTACGTCGTGGAGGGTCTTGAAAGACCTGTTCTCCAAACACTTCACGGCGTCACCGACGTCACCCGAAGACGGAAGCAGTCCTCGGGGCGATCATCCAAGGCCCCGACGAACCTCTCCGAAAATACATCGAAAGGTTTACTCGGGAAGCCGTGCAGGTGACAACTTCCGACGAAATGAAACGCTACTTAATGGAACAAGGCCTGCGCCACGACTCCAAATTCTACGAGGCCGTAGGCATACACCGGCCCACGTCCCCTCCAAGATTTCCCTCGACAGAGCCGCGCATTACATCCGATTCGAGGAAACACAAGCGGCCAACTCCGCTCGCGACACTCGAGACAGAGAGGCCCCCCGCAGGCACCGAGACGACGGAGCTTCGAGCCATCGACGAGGAGGAGACCGCCCTCGGGAAGACCGCCCCCGCGAGCCCCGCGAACAACGCGAACCACGCGGCCCGACAGGAAGATTCACAGAGTACACAGCCTTGGTCGCTTCACGCGAACGCATACTGGCCGAATGCGCTAAAACCGAGTTCGTTCAGGGAGGTGGTCCGTTTTCCACGGCCAACGCCGCCCAAAACCTAACGTGGACAAGTCAAAATACTGCCGATTCCACAGGACCCACGGGCACGTGACGGAAGACTGCATCCATCTCAAAGATGCGATCGAAATCCTAATCAAAGACGGGCACCTGAAGCGATACACCCGAGGAGGAGAACCACCCAGGCCAGAGGCCCCGGAAGCTAAGAAAATCGAGGAACTCCCCTCTCCAGAGGACAGCGGCAGACTCCAGGTCGCGTTGTGCGTCAGCCTGCCCCGAGGATTGGTTTGCGAGCAGAAAATTCGACATCCCCGAAGGACCCAACCTAATCGACGAGCCAATCCGACCAACCAGCCGATGGGAATACTTCCCCAGAGCCATGGTCATATCCGATGGGGCCACGAGGAGTCTATCCATAGGATCTGTGAAAAGGAAATTCGACGAGCTCATCGCGAACAACTCCGGCAAAATGAGCACGCTCGACAAATTCCGAGGCCGCTCCAACCCGATCACATTTTACCTCGAGGAACTACCCGGGGGATCTCCCAATTCCAACATACCCTTGCTCATACGTGCCCGAATGGCAAACTTCGACGTCAGGCGCCTCCTCGTCGACGGCGGGAGCTCGGTTGACATCATGTACTCACATCTGTTCACGACTCTCCAGCTCGACGAATCCAACCTCTCTCCCTACGTAGGCTCCGACCTTCAGGGGTTCAACGGGACGACGACAAGACCTTGGGGATACGTGGAATTAAAAGTCACCTTCGGAGAAGAGGAAACAGCCAGGGACATCAGCGTCCGTTTCTTAGTCATCGAATGCCCATCCCTCTACAACTGCATCCTGGGCAGGACGACGATAGCAGAACTCACCGCGGTACCCTCCACCGTCCACCTGAAGATGAAGTACTACACGAGAAGGGGAGCCGTGGTAACCCTCAACGGAGACATCGAAGCCGCTCGAAGATGTTTCGAAGCCGCGCTGAAAGGCCTAGACTCCATCGCTCCATCGACCAAAAGGAAAGCGCCGAGCGCTACGCCAAAGGACAAACCAACGGAGCTGGTCGGATCCGTTGAGCTCGACAGTCGCTTCACCGACGAGCTCGACAATAAAACAAAGACCGACGAAGTCAACGGGCAGCCCTCACACCCAGCGCGCCCCATCCCGGATGGAGAATTCGAACTCATTCCCCTCGGGGAAGACGCGAGCAGAACCGTGAGGATAGGCGCAGGACTCCCAGACCTCGCGAAACGTCAGCTCCAAGCCTGCCTCCGCGAGAATGCCGACCTCTTCGCCTGGAGCGCCGCAGAAATGCCGGGACTCGACCCCGAGGTCGCCTGCCACCAGCTGTCCATCAACCCAACCGCAAAGGCCGTTGTATAACGCCGACGTCGCCAGTCCCCCGAAAAATCGGCAGCGGCCGAACAAGCTGTAAAAGACCTCTTAGAGGCAAATTTTATTTCGGAAGCCCGGTATTCAACCTGGCTGTCCAACGTTGTACTCGATAAAAAGAATAATGGAAAATGGCGCAAGTGTGTTGACTACACTGACCTCAACCGGGCATGTCCTAAGGACGCCTACCCCCTCCCCAATATCGACAAGCTCGTCGACAACTCTGCGGGCTTCAAACTCTTGTCCTTCATGGACGCGTACTCGAGATACAACCAGATCCCGATGGCCGAACACGATAAACAAGCCACGACCTTCATGACGGTGTCGGGCAATTACTATTACAACGTGATGCCCTTCGGCCTCAAAAACGCCGGGGCCACATACCAGCGGATGATGAACCGTGTCTTCCGCGACGAAATCGGAGACATGCTCGAAGTATATATGGACGACATGATCGTCAAATCCGGCGCGGAGGACGACCACGCGACACACCTCCAGAAGGTCTTCAAGACCGCGAGGTCATGTCGCATGCGTTTTAACCCGGAGAAGTGCACTTTCGGCGTCTGCGCCGGTAAATTCCTCGGCTACTACTTGACCGAACGGGGGATCGAAGCCAATCCGGACAAATGCCACGCCTTCTCCAATATCACCACGCCGACCACGAAGAGGGCCATCCAGTACCTCAACGGCGTACTCGCCTCCCTCTCGCGATTCATCGCGAGATCGGCCCAACACGCCCTCCCATTCTTCAAACTGCTCAGGAAGGAGACCAAATTCGAATGGACGGACGAATGTGAGAAAGCCCTTTGCCACCTCAAACGCGTCCTATCTGAACCACCAGTGCTGACACGCCCCGCGACGGGCGAAACCCTATACTTATATCTGGCCGTGTCCAACGAAGCCGTCAGCGCCGTCCTCGTGAGCGAAGCCGGGGAAAGACAAAAGCCCATTTACTTTACTAGCAAAGCTCTCCACGGCTCGGAAGTCCGATACCAGCTGATCGAGAAAGTCGCCCTGGCCTTCGTGACAGTGGCACGCCGACTCCGTCATTATTTTCTCGCACACACCATCGTGCTCCGCACCGATCAACCCATCCGCCAGCTACTCGGCCGCCCCGACATGGCCGGACGCATGCTGAAATGGTCGCTAGAACTCTCCGAGTTCGACATCACCTACGAGAGCCGGCACGCCATCAAGGCTCAAGCTTTGGCCGATTTCATCGCCGAGATGACCACACCCCACGACCCTACCGCCGGGAACCACCTCTGGACCATCTTTGTGGATGGCTCCTCCAACTCCACGGGAAGCGGCACCGGCATCGTCCTCGATAACGACGAGGGTACGGTCATCGAAGTCTCCCTCACACTGGCCTTCCCGACGACTAACAACCAGGCCGAATACGAAGCGTTCTTCGCTGGCCTTCGCCTGGCATCCGACCTGGGAGCCAGGGACATCCGAATCTACATGGATTCCCAGCTGGTCGCTTCGCAAGTCCGAGGCGAATATCAAGCAAAAAACGACACCCTGGCCGGTTACCTGACGCTCATCACCGAAAAACTGAGAGGTTTCGACTCAGCAGAGATTCAACACGTCCCTCGCGAGCAGAACACCCGCGCCGACATCCTCTCCAAACTGGCAAGCACCAAAAAGCGAGGCGGCCACAAATCGGTCATCCAAGAAATCTTGTCGCAACCGAGTACCAGCACGACCACCACGACCCTCAACATCAACGCCGTCGGAGACGCTGACTGCTGGATGACCCCGCTTCACACCTATCTCAGCACCGGCCACCTTCCGGCCAACTCGGGAGAGGCCAGCGCGACGAAACGACGGGCCTGCTCGTACGTCCTCCTCGAGGGACGACTATACCGTCGAGGCTTCGCAATCCCACTCCTCAAATGCATAGATAAGTCCCAGAGTACAGCCGTTCTAGAAGAAATCCACGAAGGCATCAACGCGCAGCACCTCGGCGGAAGATCCCTAGCACGAAAGGCCCTACGCGCAGGCTACTACTGGCCATCAATGCAATCCGACGCGAAGGAACACGTCAAACGATGTGATAAATGTCAACGACACGTGGACATGCACCTCGCCCCCCCCGACCGACCTCACGTCCTTCTCATCTCCGTGGCCATTCGCCTGGTGGGGGCTGGACATCCTCGGGCCCTTCCCCCTAGGTTCATACCAAAACAAGTACCTCATCGTGGGCGTTGATTACTTCACCAAGTGGATCGAGGCCGAAGCCCTGGCCAAAATCACCGCCCACAACTCTACAAACGCAACATCCTCGCCAGATTCGGGGTCCCGCTCGCAATTGTCACCGACAACGGCACACAATTCACAGACAAAAACTTCCACGACTTCGTCACCAAACTCGGAACCAAACATCACTTCGCCTCGGTCGAACACCCTCAGACAAACGGCCAGGCGGAGTCGGCGAACAGAGTTATACTCAGAGGACTCAGACGACGACTCGGCGACGCCAAACGAGCATGGGTCGAAGAACTCCACAGCGTCCTCTGGGCATACTGCACCACTCCCCACTCAACCACGGGGGAAACCCCATTTCGCCTCACGTACGGAACCGAGGCCGTGATACCGGTCGAAATTCGCGAACCGTCTCGACGAACGGAAGCTCCCCTGGACACCGACGACAACGACGTCTCCCTCCGAGAAGAGCTCGACCTCGTCGAAGAAATCCGCTCAGGGGCAGCCCTCCGGGAAGCCCGGCTGAAGCAACAAGTCACACTTCGCCATAACAACAAAGTCATAAAACGCGATTTTCAAACAGGCGACTTAGTTCTACGCAGAAACCAGAAAGACTCCCACGGGGGCAAATTGGCTGCGAACTGGGAAGGCCCGTACCGAGTCCGGGACAAAACGGAGCACGGGGCCTATTACCTCGAAAACCTGCACGGTGAACAACTAGCTCGACCATGGAACGCCGCGAAACTTAAGCGGTACTACAGTTAAAACATTGCCCGCGACGACCCATCGTCCCGACCACTGGGGGGCGACATGGTACCACCGCACACCCCCGCGTCCACTAGCGACCAAAGAAAAGCAAGCCCTGCCTCTCGTGTGCGCGGGCAGAAGGCCTTGCTCGGCAGGGAATACCTCGACCGAGGCTCCCCGCCGTCGTACCAAAAGAGGCAGGACACCCAGCTCGCGATGGGACGTCCACGCCCCGGGGAGAACTACCCCTGAAACGGCCCGGCTACATCGTCGGCCAAACCGACCAGTTCCCTGCACTATCGGTAACAAATTGTCGAGCTAAACACACCGAGCGCACACTTAGAAAATTTATAAGAAATGTCATACACATCAGAGGCATTCAAACAAATACGAAAAACGAGCATAAACGACATGCAAATAACGAGCGCACACTTAAAAAATCCACGAAAAATATATTAAACAAAAGCGGGCGCCAGCCCAGTAGTCAATGGTACAAATACAGAGCACGCAGGCCCAAAGAAAGAGATAACAAACATTGGCACGCAGGCCATAAAAACAACGAGCACGCAGGCCCAACAACCTATGCTTCCTCGTCCGCCCGGTCAGCAGCCACGGGTTCCTCCTCGGGGATAACAAGATAGGGATCGATCACCTTCCCGTCAACAATCTCGTGGTATGGCCCTATCCCGTCCACGGCCAGCACGACACCAGGATTGGCGACCTGAACCTGCTCGACAACACTCTTGAACCCGACCTCAACAGCCTCCAGACAGTCGCTTTCCAACACCCGGATACGAGCGATCAGATCAGCACGAGTGATCAACCGTCGATCTCCATCTGTCTCGTCCTCGGCCAGACGAACCGCGCTGTCCAAAACTTCCGTGCGGACCTTCAGCGCCTGCACCTCGGCCGTCGCTGTCCCCAGTTTCTCCTCCAGCGAAGTCACCTTCCCCTCAGCACCCTCTGCCCGTTTCCGCTGCTCAGCAACATCCTTCTGGCTCTTCTCCAACTCCTCAGTGAGCTTGGCCAACCGCGACTGCGTAAAAGTAAGATCCCCTTGCAGTTTGGACAGCTCAGCAGCGGAGCAGCCTTCCTCGTTCAGCACAAGAGCCGTCGTGAACGTCCGCATCATTGCGGCCAAGTCCTCAGCCAGAACACGTCGACGAGTCTCTCGATCGGCCTGACGAACAACCTTCACCTCCCCAGCGGAGACAGTGGGAGAACGGGCACCATGAAAATATCCCGGATGCTGGTGGCAGGGCGGGACGACATAACCTTCCTCGGCGGTGCCGACCGTCAGATCCACCACTCGGGGCTCCTCGGACCTCTGCCTCTTCGACGCTCCTTGAGACGCAGGAGATTGGCTCTCTTGAGGCGAAGAGGACGAACTTTGCCCCCCCCGGCGTCGCGACCTCCTGTCCGACCAGCTGGCTCACCCTCGTCCTCGGGACCGCGGCAGTCCGAGCAGCATGCAACTGCTTCACCCGCTCCTCGACGGAAGACATGTTCGCTGCAAAAACAAAGAAAAGAGTTAGCGACGATCAAAAGCCCCGACCACGGGGAGAAAAACAAACATTCCTACCTAGGTAATCCAGAGCGGCCGCCCCGGTCGCACAGCCGAGCAGGGTCTTAGTATTTATCAAACGCTTCTTGGTGCGTACATTCCCCTGCGCGTCAAGGATATACCGACCGTCGGGCGTCACCAGCTTCGACGGAGGGAGGAACCGCACAAAAGCAACTATTTTCAAATAGGCGGCCATGTCCTTCTCCTCGAGGGTCCCCGCCCGGACGATATACCTATCCGTCCCTCGGCTGAAATGCTCCGCGGTCCACAGTAGATGTATCTTAGGAAGCCACGCGCGGAATCGCTGGCCATCTACCGTTCGCTCGCCCTCGTCGAAGAGAGTGTCCGAGCCGTGCTGCGTGATCGGCTTAACGAGATAGAACCGGTTCTTGAAATCTTTGACAGAATCGTTATACGCTTTGAAGAGTTTGGTCGATTGCTTAAAAGAAACCCATCCGCGGCGGCCATTCACCGTCTGCCGCTGCAGGTGGAAGATGCGGAAAAATAACGGTACCGTCGGCTCCACCGAGAGGTAGAAACACACCACCTCGAAAGCCCGGATGAAAGCCAAGGCATTGGGGTGCAGTTGGGACGGGGCGAGGCGCAACCAGTCAAAAAGCCCCAAATGAAAGGCGGAGAACGGTAACCGGAGCCGCGCCTCTTTAAAATAGAATTCATGCATCGGGAACATCCGCCGCCCATAGCGCGAGCAGATGCGGTGATGTCCTTTTGGTCGGTACACCTGCCAGTGCTGTGGCTCTCCTATAGGCGTGTCCTCAACCGTGGCGTACACGTCGGATGCATCGGCCACGAAACAAGAAGGAGTAGAAAGCGGCTCCTCGGCCGCCCACTCCTCGGACGGGGCGATACGCTCATCGTCATACTCCGGGATCTCAGGTTCATTGTCTTCGACCATTATCCCCGGCACCAGAGCCGACATCTACACCTGAAAGCAGAGGACAGCGGTGAATTCGATAGCCAGGATCAAATCCACCCTTCCACCGCAAGTCAAGTGAAAGGGCGACAAAGGTCGGGAAGCGACGAGCAAACACTCGCTCCTCGTCTACCCTCCTCGGGGGATCAAAGGCCGACCCCCCATCCCCCCTCGGGACAGCCATCGGAGAAGGTACTTATCCCCGGGGCATTCATCGGAGAAAGCCCCCGTCCTCGGGGCATTCATCAGAAAAAGTTCCCGTCCTCGGGGCATTCATCGGAACCAGCCTATCCTCCCCGGGGCACTCATCAGAAAATTCGCCAGACACGGTGGGTCTTGCGTCCCTCCTCGGGGAATTCACCATGCCCCGACCACACATTCCAATTGAACGACGGAAATAAAAAGGGAGGGAAAAGAAGAACTCACTTGTAACGGCGGCGGACGGAAGGAAAGATCAAACGGTACGGCGGCGATCGGCGGCAAGCGGCGGACGAGCAGAGACGACAAAGCTTAGTAGACACGACGACAGAGTGAAAAGTAGTAGAATGAGCGGGGACCCCCATATTTATAACCCGACGCGGGACTCGAAGCGACCCTAGGCTCATTAATGACATAGGGTAGCCGCCCCTACGACCGCTTAACGCAAGACACGTGGCGGCAACCTGACAAGTCGCGTCCCCTCACCTGCCTTCTCCCCGCTCCGCCGACGATCGGAGATCTTCGCTCGAGTGCCCGTTCCAGACGCAACGACCTTAAGTCCTCGCTCCCTCCCCAGAGCTTCGACTTGGGGGGCTCCTGTTCCGGTATGGGCCCAACCTCGGCAGGCCCAATACCGCGCGCGGCCCAACAAGCGAATCGGGCACGCCGGGCACGTGCACCCCTCAAGACGAGCAGGGCAGGCCGCCGAACACAAGCAACGTCCCGGCAACCTTTCATCATCCACCACACCAGACGAGCAGAACCGTCCCCGACTCACCACAGCGCGGCCATGGTCCCTCCCCTCCGCGGGGAGAACAACGCGCTCCGATGTATCTCCCGAGCTCCTCTCCGCGGGGAGAACAACGTGCCCGGCGCACGTTCTCCACGTGCTCCCCTCCGCGGGGACACGTCACCGGCCAACTGCCCACCTCCGAAAGAGCAGGTCAAACCCACTTTCCGGAGATCTAGGAGCGGTTGAACTAGGGCGAAAACCACGTCCTGGTCTTCACTACGCCACGTAAGCCCTAGCAGTCATTAGGGTTGGGTCTGGTCATCCAGCCCACCTCAAATGACCGTTGACCCAGCGCTGGGGTCTCTCTATAAATACCCTCTTCCTCAAGAGGGTCATGTAACTCTTCTTCCCCCTTTCTGTACTATTGCTTCCACTCTGCCCAACTTCTTACTTTGGCATCAGAGTGTCTTGCAGGTACACCCCCCTTCTCCTCCTCATCACCGGCGAACAGGTAGCAGCCCAACAGAGTGTGGCCAGTCCGTGATCCCCTTCTGATCAGGTCAGATCAATTAATATTGTCAT
This sequence comes from Lathyrus sativus, assembly GCA_963859935.3. NCBI lineage: Eukaryota > Viridiplantae > Streptophyta > Magnoliopsida > Fabales > Fabaceae > Lathyrus > Lathyrus sativus. The sequence goes on along the minus strand of CAWUDS030005659.1, from coordinate 27,939 downwards.
ATGAAAATTATATTATTTTATATTCTATGGTTGTAAAATTAGTCTTGTCATATGAAAAAAAAAGTCTAGTTGACGCGTTGATTGATTTTTTTTGGATAATATATATTTTCCTTCATGCCATATGAAAGATTTTTAAAAAATCTCCTGGATGAAAAGGTTTAGATTCACTCTCTATCTTAGGAAGGTTCTCTTATTTTTGATTCCTTAAAAAAATTGGTTATAAAAAATAATGATGTAATAGATATCTTTTTACTTTTTAATTTCCTTTTATGTTATGGATTGTTCAGTGTATATGTTTTTTTTTTTTATTAATTGTAACTTTTATTTTTTTAACTTTTTAAGATTTGAAATTTTAATATCTAAAATATCAAAATTTTTAAACGAGGACTTGGACTAAAAGTTAAAATTTTGAAACACAGAGGACTCAAGTCTTATTTCCGTCCCATGTCTAGCGCCTTAACCATTGGATCATATTGCTTGCTTTGCGTTTTATTCCACTTAAATGTATATATTGTATATTTAGTTTATTTGATTAAAATATATATTTTTAAATATTTTGATCGAAAAACTTTACTCACAACCAAAAACAAGTGCACAGTGATCCTAAAGGATCAAGCAGATCAAAAAACTAAGCTACACAAACAAATCCTCGACACCTATGGAATCATGAGCCTACCAATATGTTTTTAAGTTTTGGGTTCATTCAACACCTATAAACGTTAATCATTTTAGGGCATATATTGCTACTACCAACATCTTTACCAAAATACTTCAAATTTCTATAGCTCCATGTCTCAAAAATTGTTTCAGCAAAGACGCATTTGTAAATATAGGTATAAAAAAAACAGGTTAAGTTTAATAATAATAAATTTAAATGAATTTAAACTTTATTTTTTTATATATTTAAGAAGTATATAATATAAATTCAAATATTAATACCGTTTATTATTGAAATGAATAAAAACAATTGTGAATAATTGAGGTTTATTTAAAAAATTTATTGACTAACATAAAAGAAATATTAAAAAAAAGAAGGATGTTATTTTTTTTCTTAAATAATTATGAATACGTTTAATAATATAATATATTATTTGATTATATATTTTTAATGCTTTTGATAATAAAATATATTATATAGTTATATGTATAATGACAGAAAAAATTTTAAAATCTTACGATTGTAATTATTTGTTTTCTTTTCTCACAATAGTAGAGTGTTCTCACTGGAGTATATATATACTATATATATATATATATATATATATATATATATATATATATATATATATATATATATATATATATATATATATATATATATATATATATATATATATATATATATATATATATATATATATATATATATATATATATATAATATATATATATATATATATATATATATATATATATATATATATATATATATATATATATATATATATATATATATATATATATATATATATATATATATATATATATATATATATATATATATATATATATATATATATATATATATATATATATATATATATTGATCTGACCTGACCAGAAGGGAGTCAGTGACCTATCACGCGTCGTTGATCTGCTGTCTATTCACCAGAGGTATGAAAGAGGAGGGGGTGTACCTGCAAGACACTCCGATGTCAAAGTGAGTAATGGATCAGAGTGGAGCAAGTACAGAAAAGAGGTTAAGAAGAGAATACCTGACCCTCTTGTGAAAGAGGGTATTTATAGAGAGACCCCAGCGCATGGCCAATTGTCACTTGTGTTGGGCTGGATTGTCAGGCCCAACCCAGGTGATTGCTAGGGTTTTACGTGGCATAGTAAAGACCAGCACGTGGTCTTCGGCCTAGTTCAACCGTTTCGTGATCTCCGGAAGGTGGGTTGACCATCTCTTTCGGAGGTGGGTAATTGGTTGTGACGTGTCCGCGCGGAAGGGGCACATGGAAAACGTGTAGAAGATGTGTTGTCCTGCCTGACGGAGGGACTGTCCTACTCGACGATGGAACTGTCTGGTCGACGGGAGAACCTGTGCCCGACACTGGGCAATTTGGGTCTTCCCCAAATAGCGTTGGGCTGAGCCTTCCCGACGGATGGACAGGCCTGAGCCCAGTCCAGAACAGGAGCCCCCCTCCCCAAGTCGTAGCTCCAAAGTGAAGGAGCGAGGAGTTGATGGTACTGTGCTAGGGAGGAAGAATGCGCGAGGAGTGTCCTTCGCGGGACTTGTGTCGGTCTGACTTGTCGAGGATGCGGGGAGCGCGGGAACCTCGGCCTTGTCGGGCAATTAGGTCGAGGAGGTGGAAGGTTAGCGCGTCCTCGCTTGTCTGTGCTCGTGGGGGACACGTAGAGAACATGGGAAAGGTCTGAGGAGCTCCCCGGGCAGGCTAGGCTCTGCTAGATGATGGGAGAGAAAGAGGCTGGCCGGACAACTATGAGGGTCCTGCCCGACGACTGTTGGCCCGTGCCCGACGGGGGAAGATGTTGTGCCCGACAGATCTTCTGCCCATCTGTGAGGTCCTATTGGGTCCAAATCCAGTGGGGTTTAGGCCTGCTCGATGGTGGGTTAAGCGTCAGCCCAATCCAGAACAGTATCCCCCAAGTTGTTGTTCGCGGTCGAGCGAGCTATGACTTAAGCAGCGAAGGGCGTCGGCGCGTCGCTCTATCGAGCCGACTATGACTGTGTCGGCCAGGCGAATCCACGATGCGGGGAAGCCAGCAGTCGAGGGGGAGAATCTAAAGAGGAGCGGTTGATGGTGTCTCGTCGGGAGCTTGTGGATAAGATCCGTCAGCTGGAGGAGGACTGCTTGGGAGCTGTCGAGGTGGGCTTGAAGAGTGTTTTCGACCAACTTCGGCTCATCAATTCGGGCTTCGACTTGGTGACTGACGGGGTTGGTCCCTTCCATCAGATCTAGGATGGTCGTGTCGTTGCGTCCGGAGGCTCGGAGGACGGGGAAGAGGACCACGCTGTCAGAGATGGGGAGGACCACCTAGATTAGGGATGGCGACCTGCGTGCCCCCTTTTTGTTTTGTCGGCCTGCGTGCCCTACTTTTGTAAACTTGATAGTCGGGCTTGTGCCCGTTTTGTGGAATTCAGTTTTCTTCTAAGTGTTTGTGTGTGCTCGGTTATTTACTCGTGTTTGTATGCCTGCAATGTATGTTTTGTTTTGTATGTTTAGGAGTGGTAGCTTGACAATTTTGTGTCCGGTAGTGTAGGGAACTGGCCGGATGACCGGTGTGGTTACCTGGTTAGTTATGGGGGTGGACCACGGTAGGGTGTTATCTCCGCGGTGTGAACGTCCCATCGCGAGCTGGGTGTTATGCCGATCATGCTACTGAGGCGGAGAGTCTCGATCGAGGGATCCTCCGTCGAGCAGAGCATTCTGTCTGCGCATACAAAGGAAGAGGCTTGCTATCTCGTTGATTTCAAGGAGACGCGATCGTACCGTGTCGCGCTCCTGTGGTCGCGATGCGTGACATCGCGGGCAGTGTTTAACTGTAGTACTTTTTTAACTTCTCAGTGTTCCATGGTCGAGCTATCTGGTCCCCGTGTAGATTTTCGAGGTAGTAGGCCCCGTGCTCCGTCTTGTCCCAGACACGATAGGAACCTTCCTAATTTGCTCCAAGTTTTCCCTCGTGCGAGTCCTTCTGGTTTCCCCGTAAGACCAGGTCGTCGACCTGGAATTCGCGCTTTAGGACTTTGCTATCGTAGCTAAGGGCGATTTTTTGTTTCAATGTGGCTTCGCAGAGAGCTGCTCCCAATCGAATCTCTTCGACTAGGTTGAGCTCCTCCCGGAGAGCCTCGTCGTTGGTTTCCTCCTCGAGGGGGGCTTCGGCCCTTCTGAACGGCTCTCTTATTTCCACCGGGATTACTGCCTTAGTTCCGTACGTGAGTCAGAATGGGGTTCCCCGGTGGTCGAATGAGGCGTTGTTCGGTAGGCCCAAAACATGTTGTGGAGCTCCTCGACCCATCCTTTCTTGGTGTCACAGAGTCTTCATTTTAGTCCTCAGAGGATCACTCTGTTCACGGCCTCGGCTTGGTCGTTCGTTTGTGGATGCTCGACCGAAGTGAAATGGTGCTTGGTTCTGAGTTTTGTAACGAAGTCCCGGAAGTTTCTGTCGGTGAACTGTGTCCCATTGTCAGTGACTATGGCGAGCGGGACGCCGAACTTGGCGAGGATGTTCCTCTTGTAGAAATAGAGTATATTGTGCATCGTCATCTTGGCGAGGGCTTCGGCCTCGATCCATTTTGTGAAGTAGTTGACGCCCACTATCAGATACTTGTTCTGATAAGAGTCTAGGGTGAACGGACCGACGATATTCATCCCTCACCAGGCTAATGGCCAAGGGGAGGATAGGGACTTGAGCTCGCTGACATGTCGCACTTCTTGACATGTTCCTTCGTGTCCTCCTGCATCGTCGTCCAATAGTACCCAGCCCATAAGGATTTCCTCGCCAAGGATCGTCCTCCGAGGTGCTGCGTGTTGATGCATTCGTGTACCTCTTGCAGGACGGCCGATGCTTGGGTTTTGTCAACACATTTGAGGGGGGGAATCGAGAAGCCCCTTCGGTATAGTTTGTTGTCGAGCTGAACGTACAAGCAGGATCGTCGTTTGACTGTACTAGCCTTCTTAGCATCGTCGGGGAGGCCCCCCATGCTGAGGTAGGTGTTTATTAGCATCGTCCAACAATTGGCGTCCCCAATGACGTTGACGTCGAGCAGCGTTTTAGCCCTCTCCATGCTTGGCTGCGCGAGGATCTCCTGGACGACGAATTTGTGTCCGCCTTTCTTTTTGGTGCTCGCCAACTTTGAGAGGATGTCCGCCCGAGTGTTGTACTCGCGAGGCACGTTTTGTACTTCCACAGAGTCGAAACTCTTCATCCGTTCCCTTATGAGGGCTAAGTACTCGGCCAGGTTGTCGTTCTTCGCCTGGTATTCGCCTCGGACCTGCGGGGCGGCCAGCTGGGAGTCCGTGAAGATTTTGATTTCCTTGGCTCCGAGATCTTCTGCCAGGCGGAGTCCGACCAAGAAGGCTTCATATTCTGCCTGGTTGTTTGTCGTAGGGAAGGCCAGTGTCAGGGAGACTTCTACGACGGTGCCTTCCTCATTTTCGAGGATGATCCCCGTGCCGCTTCCCGAGGGGCTTGAGGCGCCATCGACGAAGATGGTCCATTTGTGTGCCCCCGGGGTTGGCTCTGTTGCGGCGGTCATCTCGGTGACAAAATCGACCAAAAATTGTGCCTTGAGCGCTTTCCTTCCTTCGTAGACGATGTTAACTCGGAGAGTTCCAACAACCATTTCAGCATGCGTCTGGCCATGTCGGGTCGACCGAGCAGTTGTTTGATAGGTTTCTCGGTTCTGACTACGATGGTATGGGCCAGGAAGTAGTGTCGGAGTCTCCTGGCCATGTTGGTGAGGGCCAGTGCGACTTTCTCGATCTGCTGATACCTCACTTATGGGCCGTGGAGGGCCTTGCTCGTGAAGTATATTGGTTTATGCCCTTCAAGGGTTTCTCGGATCAGCATGGTGCTAACAACCTCGTTTGATACGACTAAGTACAAGTAGAGGATTTCCCTGGCCTCGGGCCTCGTCAGGACGGGCGGTTCTGATAGGACACGTTTGAGGTGGAGGAAGGCCTGCTCACATTCCTTCGTCCATTCGAACGCGGCCTCCTTCCTCAGTAGTTTGAAGAACGGGAGGGCGTGTTGCGCAGATTTGGCAACGAAACGGGACAACGGTGCGAGCATCTTATTGAGGGACTGTATCGATTTCTTCGTGCTCGACGCTGCGATCTCGGAGAAGGCCCGACATTTTTCCGGGTTCACTTCAATTCCCCGTTCGGTCAGGTAGAACCCGAGGAACTTCCCCGCGCGTACCCCAAAGGTGCACTTCTTTGGGTTGAACCGCATCCTACAACTCCTTGCCGTCTCGAAGACTTTTTTGAGGTGCACCGTATGGTCGACCTCCGTGTAGGATTTGTCGATCATGTCGTCCATGTAGACCTCGAGCATGTCGCCGATCTCTCATCGGAAGACATTGTTCATCATCTGTTGGTAGGTGGCGCCGACATTTTTTAAGTTGAAAGGCATTACATTGTAGTAGTAGTTGTAACACCCCACTTCCCAAATTTAATAAAATGCGAATAAATCAATTAAAATATCAGAGTTTCTCTTCCAAAAGTGGGATATTACATTTCACAAAAATTTCCACAAAACATTTTATTAAAAGATTTTCAAAATAAGCAGCGGAAAAGAAATTTGTCACAACATATATACATATATGTACATCATCTCATACATCATGTTCGACCATCAACCCAAAATATACAAAACATCATCAATAGAATCCATCATCAAAACATGATACGACATGGAGTATAAACAAATCATCAAACAGATAAATAACTCCCAGAAACCCCGTGTTACGTATCAGAGCATCCCTACGACTTGACTCGCCACAATCCAAGCTAGCTAAACACCTGGATTATCTGTACTTCTGAAGAAGCACAGACCACAACAACAACAAAGGGGTGAGAAAACATGATCGAAATATAAAGGTAAATATTTACATGAAATAAAGGCAGTAAATAAATACATCATCACCCCACAAATCATCATACACGACCCACTGTCCAATCATAAACCACAACATACAATAATGCACAAATGCAACTCAACACATGCATGCGGTACCGACTTAAACTCAGGATAGATCGCATACACTCCATCCGAGAAATGATTTATCCCTACCACGCTCCTCTTGAGCACATATAATCAAATCTCAGGATAGATCGCATACACTTCATCCGAGCAACAATCTATCCCTACCACGATTACGGGTGAATCGCATACACTCCAACCGAGCAACGATTCAACTCCACAATCGCCGATGGACACTTGGCCATCAACCCTCCTCAAGGGAGCAACACGATCCTACTGATCCCATCTTGCATCATGATATGCATACACCAACATCAAGCACACTAGGTGCACACGATCCTACTGATCCATCATCATTCAACACACAAACATCAAGCAAACAAGGTGCACACGATCCTACTGATCCATCATTATACAACACACAACCATCAAGCAAACAAGGTGCACACGATCCTACTGATCCATCATTATACAACACACAACCATCAAGAAAACAAGGTGCACACGATCCTACTGATCCATCATCATACATCGCATATATATATATATATATATATATATATATATATATATATATATATATATATATATATATATATATATATATATATATATATATATATATATATATATATATATATCACAATCAATCAATCGAATTAATCACATTAGATATCGACAAAACAACCCTATAACACTCAACATACGCCCAACATCCTTGCACTATCTCTGTACATCAAACAGATCACAATCATCAACATCAGATGAACACAACTCAAATAAAACAAAATCCTGCTACGTTCGCTACCTTGCTCGCTACGCGAGCTCCTAGCGAACGCTCGCTATACGTTCGCCTAACGAACCTGCTCGCGAATCACACTTTTGAGCTACTGGAAGTGTTCGCTACCACCTCGCTGGGACTTCGCCTTGCGAATCCTTCACTACACCACTCGCCTAGAGAACCTGCTAGCGAGTACAAAAAAATGGCTACTGGAATGGATCGCGACCTAGCTCGCCTAGCGAGAACCTATCGAATGCTCGTTACTCACTCAGCTAGCGATGAGCTAGCGAGTGTCTGCGATTTCAGAAAAATCCCACTGTGCAGAATCTCAATAGCAGCTCAAAACTCAACAAATTCTCTCTAGATCAGTTCCAACAACCTCAACTTAGCATTCTACATAAATTCTACCCAACTAATTCTAAAATCATCTGATAAAACATCAACTTCTGCCGATTAATCCACTTTCGGCTTAAAACCTTAATCTACTCCGAAATATCCAATTCACCCAAACAATCATAAAAAATTAAATGCAATGATTCCACCATGGACAAGAAAAATCAGAAACTTAATCAACCACATGCAATCATCATCATGTAATTCATCATCATTAAAACCTATGGGGTTAAGGACTCCCCAACTACCCTTATTCATGCATTACCAATTTCTCACCTATTTTCTCCCCCCTTACCTCAATAAGCAGCTTGATCGATGATAATACGCAAATTCCAACAGCTTGATCTTCTTCCTCCTCTTGCTCAAGCTTGCTTCACTTTACCGTGTCCTTGCTTCTCCTTCCTTTGATCGTGCTTCTTTCTCTTCAATTCTTTTTTAAATGCCACTCTTGCCCTTAATCCCAAATAATAAAGAAAATCGTATTTTCTTGTATTCCAAATTAATTCCAATAATATAAATCCTCATAATATTAATATCCATAATAATAATAATAATAATAATAATAATGATAATAATAATTATAATAATAATATTAACATTACTATTAATTATTAATTTATTATCATTATCATTTATAATATATTAATATTAAAGACCGCAACTTCTCAAATAATTAAAATGGGCGTTACAGTAGTTTCCCGACTCGGTCATAAATGTCGTTCTCTGCTTGTCGGCCTCAACCATGGGGATCTGGTTGTACCCCGAGTATGCATCCATGAAGGACAATAGTTTGAAACTCGCCGAGTTGTCGACGAGCTTGTCAATGTTAGGGAGGGGATAGGCGTCCTTAGGACATGCTCGATTGAGATCTGTGTAGTCAATGCACATCCTCCATTTTCCATTGGATTTCTTGACTAACACAATGTTGGGCAGCTAGGTTGAATACCGGGTTTCCGAAATAAAATTTGCCTCTAGGAGGTCTTTTACAGCTTTTTCAGCAGCCGCCGACTTTTCGGGGGATTGCCTACGCCTACTTTATACTACGGCCTTAGTGGCCGGGTTGACGGAGAGCTGGTGGCAGGCGACCTCAGGGTCGAGTCTGGGCATCTTTGCGGCACTCCAGGCGAAGAGGTCGGCGTTCTCCCGGAGGTAGGCCTTCAACTGCTTCCTCGCCAGATCGGGTAGCCCCGTTCCAATCTTCACGGTCCTTGTTGCGTCTGCTCCAAGGGTTATGGTCTCGAAGTCCCCGTCTGGAATGGGGCATGTTGGGTGGATAGGCTGCCCGTTGGTGGCTGGAGGAGTGTCACCGGCTTTGTCCTCGTGGTCCAGCTCTTCGTCGAAACGGCAGTCGAGGTCTACGACGTCGACGTGATCCTTCGGTTTTCTCTCCTGGACGGGGGAGGGCTTAGTGGCCTTGGGTGCAGGACCGATCGTGCTAAGGCCCTTAATTGCTGCTTCAAAGCACCTTCGGGCAACTTCTATGTCCCCGTTGAGGGTGACGATGAATCCCAGCCTGGTGTAGTACTTCATCTTCAGGTGGACGGTCGATGGCACCACGGTTAGTTCGGCCAGTGTCGTCCTGCCCAGAATGCAGTTATACAGAGATGGGCATTCGACGACCAGAAAACGGATGTTGATTTCCCTGGCCGTTTCCTTTTCCCTGAAGGTGACATTGAGCTCCACGTATCCCTATGGCCTCGTTGTTGTCCCGTTAAAGTCCTAGAGGTCGGAGCCCATGTAGGGAGTGTCGCTACTGTGAAAATAAGGTGCCGGCAAAATAGAAGAGTCGCCACCTTTCGTTATTTATCCCACGGGAAGGGAAAGGAAACAATCGGAAAAACCTGACGAAAAGGTATAAGACAAGGTCATCGCAACCATTGTCTGGGTTCGGGAGTCGGTTACGCAAGGGGAAGGTATTAGCACCCCTCACGTTCATCGTACTCGATGGGATCCATGCTTGTTGTGTTTATCTGACGGGTTGGTTATATCTATCTACGCTAAAAGGTTGGTCTAAAACGAAAATAAAATGACTCGGCAAAGCGTCGCACTTTATGCCTACGTATTCTCATCTGGAACGAGAAATCAGAGTCAACGTGGTTCGCCTAACTACGGGTTACGCGGGAAGGTTGCTCACCAAGATATCGCGTCTCGTGCCTACGTACTTTCACACGGCATGAAAGATCAGAGGAAACGTAGTTCGGGATAAAAGGGACACAAGTTTGTTCAACTGTTTTTTATTCGAGTAGGGTTAACAGACGGTTCCAGCAATTGGTGTATGCAGCTCGCTCGACGGAGACTTAGGCGTTTACCGTTTGCGGTAGAACCGAGAGTTAACAGAACTCTCCTTATGAAAAAGGGTTTCCAAGGATTACAGGTCCAAGAGGACAAAAAGATGTTTGATCTTTGTTTTCTGTCTTTTAGAGAAGAAATGTTTTTTATGGATGTTTGCAACTAATATCGCACTAGAGACTATGACCTGAGAGTGAATGTGTCGCATGTCACCCAAAGGGTACCATACTAAACATCCAAGCTGTTGAAAAGAAACTCTCCAACAACCCTTTCTCAAGTAGCTTAAGGCTCGTAGCGTACGACATTAATTAACCTTTATTACTGTATCTTGATTAGTTTGAAGATGAGAAGAGAAAGAGACGCACTAAAGGGGAACTGATCCAATCCTAGAGTTGTCATGCAAAGTTGATCCTATGATTGAGGTTAGGAGGGAACTACCTAATTTTATCATGCATGGTTAGAACCCTAATGTCTGTCATAACTTCTCTTGAACAAGAGAAGTCAGAGTTCCTAGGGGAACATGGCAAAGGAAAGCGATAGCAAAAGAAATACTGTAAAGAAATAGCTGTAAGTAAAATGCATGCAATGCAACAATACAAGCAGAAGGATTCAAAATCAACTTCTAGAGCAAGCAAGCCAGAGGCAACACACAACACAGGCAAGGGAGACAGACTCAACCTTAAGCCAACAAGCAAAGCCAAGCAATAACAATCAAGCAGAGGGAGGCAGACTCAACCTCTAATGCAGACAAGCAAAGGGAGCTCAGCTTAACCTTTAGGATGCTCTTAGGCCTAGAATATTCTACATGAGGCCTAGTCTAATGCAACACACCATACAGTCACACAAGCAACAACAAAGCAATCAGAAAATACAGCAGACAAAACAACAGACAAGAAAAGCAGACAAACAGCAAAACAAACAAACAGTCTGCAATCAACTTCAAGCCTAAACCATCTTCAAGAGAAGGAAATGAAAGTTCCATCTTCAAGCTTCAAAGGATCCACCAAGGGAGAAGAGAATTAACATCAAGATGATAGCATGATGATGGGAAACATGATGGAAACCAAGGGAATCCATCATGGCACTCAACCATACATCTGAGATAGGCATCCTCAAAGGTTCTACCTATTGTGAAATGCCACACATCCTTCCAAAGGAAAGATGAGGCTTCCACATAGGGACCTTGAATCATAGGATGAGAATGGAAAGCAATCAAGGAAATCCATGTTTATTTGAAGAAATAGAAATCAACACTAAAGCTCTTCCTAAACCCTAATTCTTACAAGCTTAAAGAAAGCTACTAAAAGGAGGTCTAAACACCAAAAACAAACACCACAATCAAGCAAACAGAAGCCTCTATGTATCTAAAGCACCATCAAAGAAGATTAGCAAACCTATTATGACTGAAGGCCACCACTGGAGTTCAACTAGTGCAAGTGTTAGGTTGAAAGCATCTTAAAACTAGCCTAAGTATTAAATCTATTTAAAATACCAAAACTACTTCTAAAATCCTATAAAAGTTTCTAAGGGAACCTACATGTGTTAGGGACTTATGGTACAAAAACCAAGGATTGAAACTATGCTTAAAGGCACCAAAGAAATCTTACATCACCAAGTATCAAATGGGAACCCTAAAATGGAAGGTCATGGGAACCTAATCTGTTGCGGTGAAAATCGGATATCAAGCTATTGAATTAACTTGAATCTTAATTCTTTTACAACCGAACTTTAATTTATCCAAAGGAAAGGTCTAAAGAAAGAAAGAACCTTTTGCGCGATGTAACAACAACGCTAAGAGATTCGGGGATCGGGGGTTGGTTATGCATAGGGTAGGTATTTCACATCCTAAACATCTGTAGTACTCTACAGGAACCTTTTGTTTATTTGTATGCTAAGTTTGTTAAATGTTCGCTAAGGTTTGGGTATTGGGTAAAAAGGTGAGGGTTAAAACCTAAAGATAGTTTCTAAGTTTGCTCGCAAAGACATCGCGTCCTCTGCCTACGTATCCTAACTAGGATAGAATCAGAGCAATCGTAGTTCACCTCACTAGGGTTGAAGAACGCTTGATTGCGATCAAGGTTCAAAGGGGAACAAACATAATAATGTTTGTGTAGAGTTTCACAAAACTCTCTATGTCTATGTTGTAACACTCAAAGGGGGAAGTAAGTGATCATATCCATGATCCTTACATAGAGTTAACAACTCTATCCTAGGGTTCTAGTTGAGGAGCACTCCTAGTAAAGGTGGGTCTTTTAGACTTAAGCAAAGTCAAATGGCTTATGGGTTTTGATCTTAACTAAGGTTCAAAATGACTTTTCAAAGTCAAGGGAGGAGGTAATGAGCTATCCATGACACAAGGGTCGATGGAGAGACTTTTCCTTTGGGAGGGGATGAGAGGAGACAACTTGGATGAGAACTAGAGAGTTCCATCACTTGGGGAATAAATACTTAACAAAGCATAAATATTCAAGTATGAGGAATATAGAAGACAATGATTATAATCAAGGATTAACCGACACATTACAATGGGCAAGTATTTTAGGTAGGATGAAATAAGATTAAGACAAGTAGACATGCATACCACGATAAGCAGATACTTTAAATGATATCAAGGGTTACAACCAAAAGTCAATCATCTTAACAAAGATTTGAAGCATGGTAAAAATATCAATCATACGAACAAATCACAATTTGAAAATAGGCATGTCATATGTTCAAAGCATAGTGGATGTGACAACAATGTGCATAGATGACAATCACACACAATTAAATCAGTTTAGGCCTCATAATCTAGGAGGGATAAATATTCATGGTAACAACCAACAAAAGAGTGAAATCTCAATATGCTAACAAACATAAACAAATACCCATAAATCTTACAAGATAAACATGGCATAGAGGGTAAATTAAATCGAGACGCAAGGTGATAATCTAAGAGTGAATTTAACAAATACACGAAAGCATTGTTGAAATATTTAATCATGAGATTTTAAACCACTAAACAAAACTAGACATCACAAGGAAGAGTTTGCAAAAAGAATGAGTTAAAACAAGTGAAAGATGAACAAGTTATGGTCATGTGAAGTTTTCCTTTTAATTCATGAAATAAAATAAATAAACAAACTAATAAAAAGGAAAGGGCATGGGTGGGGATTGAACCCACGCCCTTGCGCTTACCAACATGTTAAACCATCCACCAGGCCAATATGCGCGTGTTCAAGGAAATTGGATGGAAGAAGAGAAATAGTTAAACATGAGAAAAGAAGATAAATTAAAAAAAAGTGCCTCGCTGGGGCTCGAACCCAGGACACAAGGCTTTGAAGGCGTTTTAAAGGCAAGGTAGGAACCACTGGGGTGGCGATACATCCGTGTATTTAGCCACCCCAGTAAATACATATGGCTTGGTTCACGAATTTTCTGGGCAAAACAAACATCAAACAAAGCAGGGCCAAATGCGGATTGGATCAAAACCGTATCAAAACCAAACCAAATATCACAAACTTTGATTCTATCCCGTTTGAAATTTAACATAGAATAGGATGGTAACAAACATGTTTCAAAATAAGGCACGCATCATAGATTTAGAATGAACATGCAATTGGATATTTTGGGATATAATTTGAAGCTTCAAAACTATGTCAGATGCCAATCAAAGTAGATAAGGGGCTGAGCAAGTTCACAATGCATTTTTCATGGATGAATTTAAAGGAAAAAGAAACTAGTTTCTGACTAAATCTAAAGATGACCAACAAGTGGCAATTTAATGAAGTTTTTCAAGGTAGACTTGGCATAAAGTTAAAACAATTGATTCAATGACAGTGCAGTGTTCAATAACTCATCACATAAGGTTGAGTTCAAAGGCATCAGAAGTTATCAAACCTAGATAGAATACTAGAGAATTGTTTTATTGCATGGAATTCATGTTATTCAGATGAACATAGTGAGTACAATGCCCTCACTCAGTTTGTTGTCTTGGTTTATGAAAAGAATCAATGTTTAAAATTCGACTGTAAGGCATGTAACTGCAAGTATGCAGCAACAAAATACAATATACACACATATGTATCACACTGAATACCAAAGTCAAAGTAACAAAACTAAACATGTTATAAAAGGTGTAACTGATGAGTTCCAACAATTGGCTTGGATTAAAACACAGCAGGATGAGTAGTGACATGGTCATGCAAGTATTATGTTTGAAAATGCATTTTGAAGTTAATGATCAAGGCAAATGATTTTAACAACAATTTGGTTGTTTGTGCAAGTTTGAAACATGGAATAGAATATGCCTCATCAGGGAAATATTATCTAAGATCAATAGATCAAAATAGTGTGTGTGAGCGGCAATGATAAACATGAATTTTCCAAAAAAAACTGCTGGCAAGATTAATGTTATCCACAACTCAGACTTGTACAAACTCAAACATGTGGATCTACAAACTAAGTCTACTCCTAAGGGGTTCCCTGACCAAATGTCACTAATGAAATCGAGACAGAAAATGAAAAAAGGCATGCTGGCAGATGCTCTTAATTCGAATGGTCTTTAAGCAGGTTAAATGGTAAACTACAACATTGCCTATCAAAACATGGTAGAGGTATGTACCATACATTGATGTGAACCAAACAACAATTAAAGCAAGTGGTCATAGCTAATGCAAAACTGGACAGATCCAAAACAAAGTTCAGGACCAAACTAAATAAACTAAACCTCTCCAAGAAACAAAACTGCTGTAAATTGGTTTTGTTAAGAATTGAATATTAATGATACAGTTTCAACAGTGCTAAATAAACTCAACACCACTGCTCATGACTTGGAGAACCAAAGCTGGCTTGAGCTTAGTGACAGAAATTCAAACTGTTATGAGTTGAACAAAAGTGATTTTTATACTATGATCAAAATTGGTGAGTAGGCTAAGATTTCCTATGGCGATCTAAGATGGACTAGCTTAACTTCTTAATGGAAAAAAAACTGCTGTCAACACTGACATCAAGTATGCTGACAGAAAACAAATTCATCACTGAGTCCACAACAGTTTTGACAGAATTTCAAAAGCTCAAACAGCTGTGACCAAACACAATTAAATCAAAACAGTCCATTCTAGCATTACTCAGTTACCATCAATTAAACCAATGTGAATTCTCATCATGATAGAAACATTCTTCTCAGTGCATACCCCCAAATAGCAGCCCTATGCACATTACTAGACACTAACCTAAACCAATCATGCATTAAGTTGATTGTTTACAAGCACGCTGGTATGACAGGGGCAATGGTCTGGTATTCAATACTTAAATCTAGCAGTAAAGACTCAAAGCCAATTGTCAGCAGAAGGTTTGAAATAGAGGTCTGTCAAGTCATGGTAAATGGGATTTGTAGCAGTAGAGCAAAGTATTCAACACTTGGATTTGTCACAGAGTTTCTAAGAGTAGACAGCTAACTGCTTTGGATAGCCACAGCCCAACATATCTTAACTAAACAAGGCCTGGTCTGCTATCCACAGGTTTTTGATAGAAATGATTATTTCCCATTTGATCAAGAGCAAATCACAGAGAAAACACCAACTACACCGGTAACAGCTAGCAAATAAAACTGCTATGAATAAATGGACTGTGGTTAATCCTAGCAATGAACTCTAGCTAGCAGGCCTAGTTCCAGAAATTAAACTACTACTGTCTTGACATTATAGCAGCTGGATGGAGTATAAAGGGTGATAGACTGAAATTCCTCATGCTGAACAGCCTCAAGGAACAAAAAGCTTAAGTGCTTGACTCTTGTTACTATCAATCTATGCCAACAGCCAAGATGAATTAGTCTGAATCCTAGGGTTAACAGAACTAAAAACTGGTTGCAAACCTAAGCTACTAAACGCAAGACTGATAATGCTAGGCTGTTGGTTTGAGGGTTAGAATAATGGTTTCTCTTTTAAACTTTGATCAACATTCGTGATGGCACAAATCCAAAACATTATGTCTACCACTGATTGGCAAGAGTCTAGGCAACCAACTTTTCCTCTCCAAAACAACAAAACTGCTAGGAGTCCAATCTTGATAATTCCAAATGAGGGTTCAAAACAAAGAAGGAAGCTAAAAAGCACTAGGGTTTATCATGAAAACTTGAGTCAGTCACAACCAAAACCAACAACATGATTTTTTTTAACAGCAACATTACAAACTTATCTTTACCAAACATCATCTAGTGATCTATTCAAAAAAGATGTCTATCCTATTGCTTCAAAACAAGGAAGGACACAGACCTACCAAACATTCATAACAGCATAATGATACAACTCTAGTCAAAATAACACACTATCATGATCATTCTCAAAATTAACTCCAACTCACATTCTGAACAGTTTTTTTTTTCTTCTTTTCTTTTTAATTGTGAAAACAAGAATTGTGGTAACATACATACATTGGACCAAAACAGATTTGAGAACACATATGCACATGAGCGTATCATCAAAGGATTTGGTTCTCAAATTGTTTTAACAGTGGCAGTAAGTTCATTCTCTCAACCATAAGAACAAATCCATCACATGCTCTAAGTTTCACTATAAACCAACAAATATCAAGTAAATCATCAATCAAACCACAAACTTAAATTCCACACAAGTATGCCAAAATATGATAATGGTGCAAAAAGTTAAGGGGAACTAATCACTTACCTCTTGGAGATCTTTTCAAACAAGCTGGAGCAGTTGAGAAAACCAGAGATTTACACTTCACCTCTTGCCTTGAGCTTTTTCTTCACCTTTAAGTAACAACTCACTTTTGATGCCAAATATCAAAATATGCCTTTCCAATGATTTCTAGGGGTTTGGACAGCTGAGAAATGATAAGGTTGAGGTGTATGTATGATCAAAACCTTAAGGAAGTGTTTGGAACAAAGTTTAGTGGTTTTTATAGCTTTTGGTCAAAGTTTGGTGAGGAGAAAGTTGACTTTTTGATTTTTTGAGTTTTTTGATGGTTTGATGAGTCATACACCTTCTATATGTCATTTAGAAGATGTGTGGATGGTTGTGAGAGTGTTGGTAATACTAGAAATGAAAATGGCATGAAAGTTGTGAAATGCCCATTTTTTGGTGTTTTTGAGCTTTTCCTTACTTACAAGCAAGAAGAGAATGAGAAGGAGAGCTGTAATATGTTGATGTTATGAGCAGCTCTGGTGTGTTTTGCAAGTGAGGGTGAGGCCTCTATTTATAGGAGAAAGAAGGGTGAGGGCAGCTTGGTAACTTTCATTTTTGGAGGGAGTTTCATGAAGTTTTCTTCCAAATCTTGCCAAGATCTTCTTCCATCAGCTCCATGGCTCAAGGAAGATCAGAAAACTCAAGTGAATATTGACATGAAATGACTGAGATAAGCCTAGAGCACAGAACAAGTCAGCTACCACAGTTGGAAGTGAAAAAGTTTCTCTCTCATCCTTCCATACTTGAATATTTTAATCCAAAACTTGCAACTTGCATCTCTCTCTCCTAAACCTCTCTTTTTCTGTCATTTCCTTCCTCTACACATCTGAATATCATAATGTATCATGATCCAAGGGTGGAGAGTAGTTGGAGATGAGAAATTCTGATTTTGAGAAGTTGGACCAAGTGGATTTCAAGTGTGACAGGCCCAAATTCAAGGCATCATAACTTCCTGCTCACAAATCCCTTTGAGGAGTCCTTGCACTTTTTAGAAAGCCCTTGTGTAGCTCTACAACTTTCATGTTTTAGGAATTTCCAAATTATTGATGGAACTGGGTTGAAAAACCCCTTGAAGTTAGCAAAAAACAAGTTTCGATGCAGCCAGATTTTGAAAAATCCACTAAGTGTTTTGTACTAAAAAATGATTTTGATGATAACTCCAATTCCATGCATTTTCTGAGAGTGGACTAGTATAGGACTTTTGTAGGACTTGTTAAGAGCTTTCCGACGAGCTTTGAACCACTTCAATCGGGTGTGTGGTTAGGGAGTTAGGGTTTAGCCCCTTTCGAAACCCTAATTTCCCGATTTTTCGATTACTCTCACGTCTTTGATCCGATGATCATGAAAATTGATATGTGGGTCCCTCATGACATAAGGAACAACTTTGCTTCACCACTTGAAGTCCAATTCCTAAAACTTGAGGGGGTTGACTTTTCGGTCAACCGTACGATCGATCGGCGATTACCGAACTGTCTATTCATGTTTCGGAGCTTCCAAGACTTTGAAACTCTTTGAGGGGACTTCACTAAGCCATATGAACTTTTTAAACCATACTTTTATCCTTGAATTATTTCCCGAATCTAAAGTCAAACTACAGTTGACTTTTTCAACCCGAAAAAACCCTAATTGGGTGCCTTGAACTGTACTGCACCCCATCTGTGGGTGATTACTTCAAATTGAACTCACACATGGCCCAATATGGTACTCTTGATCTTATTTCATAAATTAGTCGACCCAAAACTTTGGTTGCCCAATCTTCGAACCTTCGATTTTATCAGTACGGAGTCCCGTTTCATCTGTGTCTTGACAAAACACACTTCGAAACTTGTTAAGGTTAGATAAATAAATGCATATGATATGAAGAGGATATAAGGGGTCAAAATTTGGGGTGCAACAGATGCCCCTATTTAAATATCTTTACTAGATTGTAATGAGAGATGACAATCCTCATAGAATCGTAGTGAAAGGTATTTAAATATAGCAAACCAGAAATTTTGTCCCTTAGATCTGATGGTATGCGAAAGGACAAACGCGAGTATGCCATGAATCTAAATGATGTTATATGATGTTTGAATGCCAGACAGATGCAAACACACGAACAAATATGAAAGAACGGCAAAACAACGAGTAACCACTCACGGGAATCCAACACACTGAGGAAAGATTCAAGACCAAGCAGGCGAGGTAGTTCAAACATGACTGAGGATGCTTGTTCAAGGAAATCTTTCACGCATGGGACACAAATTTCGCCCGGGAAGACACACCTTCATTGGGGAGAGGAGATACGAACCTCACTGGGAATAACCAGATGAGGAAGTCCACCGGGGAAGATAACAAACCTCCACTGGGGAAAAGACGGAACGAAGACACGAGCCTCACTGGGGATAACCAGATGAGAAAATTTCCTATAACGAAGAGTTCAAACGGGACCTTCAGGAAAAGGTTAGAAACAAGACCGGGCGTGCCGGGGAGGTTAGTATCTACTAATTTTCCGAGACGCGACTGGAAAAGAAAAGTTTCAATTGGGGAGGCTGGTGACGATTAAAACAACAAAAAGTTTCAAACAGTGCTAGTTTCCACTAGACTTACTGGGGATGATGGTGACGACCACAATCTTAGATCGGTTCCCAAAAAGTGCTAAATACCACTAGACTTCCTGGGGGTATGGTGACGATTAAATCAAAGTTCCAATTACGATTTGGAAATTCCAAACAATATTGATAAAACACAGGACTTCAGATGGGGAAATTGGTAACAACCAACTAATAACGATTAGTTTTCACGCAATGCCAGTAACCACTGGACTTAGAAAGAGTTTGGCGACGGCCGAATCAGGATATACCAATAACAACTAATTCTGGATAATGCTAGTAACCACTAGACTTAACTAGAGAAATTGGTAACGACTGAGTCCCGGGAGACCCATGACCATTGGATTTTCACAGAGTTTGGTAACGACCAGACCAAAGTGGTGATAACAATCTGATTTAAGCGATGCCAATAATCATTGGACTTATGGTAACTGGTGACGACCAAATCCATGGGTATACCAATAACAACTGGTACTGGCTAATGCTAGTGAAAACTAGATTTTCCAAGCAATGCTAGTGACCACTAGACTTAGAAAGATTGATAATAACCAAATCAAAAACCAACAATAACAATTGGGTCTGAAGGTAATACTAGTAACTACTAGATTCAAAAAGACTGGTAATACCCAAATCAAACAGGTACCAATAACTATTGGATTTCAGGCGATGCCAATAATTATTGGACTTTTTAGGGAATTTTGGTGACGACCAACTTAAGTACCAATGACCATTGGTTTTAGAAGGCAATACTAGTAACCACTAGATTTTTTAGCAAAGATTGGTGAAAACCGAATCAAAAGGACTCAAATGACGATTGGTTGGCCTTATGACAGAATCAGTGACGACTGGGTTTGGAAAATTGTTGGTGACGACCAAACTACTGTACCAAACGTAGTTAGTTCTGAATACGTGCTAGTGACCACTAGTCTTTCAAAGTTTGTTAGTGACAACCGAATCGAAGGTGAAAGTTGGTAATAACCCCCTGTTCGTATAAATTAAACATTGCTAGTCACCACTAACTTCCCAGAGCAAAATAAGGAAACCCCAGGGTGTCGACTCTAAAACGAGCTTGTAACAACAAAACAAGGATAAAGGTAACGACCAAAGGATCTCGACGGTGGGAATGCAAACAAATGCGTATGCTGGCATGATGTTGTATGCACGACACATAACGACCCGCAGGGACAAAGGAAAATCAAATAAAGAGAGAACTCGTCACGCTGAGCTTCAAAATGGTGCAAGTCAGACGACACTTCCTTCTTTGGTGCAGATAACGATCCTTTCTCGGTAATGTCCCCGTAATCTTGCAAGGAAGAAGTCTTAGCTTAATAGCTGGAGCTGCTATCGGACGTATCTATCTCGGTTAAAGGTAACAGCGATCTCCACAACTTCAAGAACTGTGTAATATCATCATATTACCTTTAGAACTTTTCAATCATTTTGTCAAATCGTGCTTTCTCCTTTTTCTTTTTAAAACAAGACTTAGGTTTTTCAAAACACTTTGCTTTCATGAAAATTCTTATTAATAAATAAGTGAAATTGCATAACAAAAACAGCAGATCATAACAATGATTTGGCCAAAAAAGAACTGATTTTATTGATAGACAAGAACTTTACAAAAGGCAAAGCCTTGGGGATTTTAAAAGTTTTGAAAAAATGGCAACAGAAAAGATTACAGAATCCCATAGTAATTTGGTCCTTCCGACTGCCAGTTCACTTGCTTTGCTGCTTCTGACGAGAACAACAAGCTTCGACCTTTCTTCTAATACTCTGCACAGGAGTCTGCCCCAGCGTCCGTCATCTTTCAAACATTGGGTTTTTCTTGTCGAGGCACTGAAATCCTCTTTCTACGTATTCCGTTTTTCAGGCGTAGTATTTTCTTACTGCGTCTGAGTTGATGGGATACTTGAGTGGTTCGCCATCCATGGTTTCGAGAATCAGAGATCCTCCGGAGAAAACAGTCTTCACAATGAAAGGGCCGTCGTAATTAGGCATCCACTTGCCACGCATGTCTTTCTGTGTAGGTAGGATTTTTCTAAGCACAAGCTCTCCTTCCCTATACTCTTTGGGACGAACCTTCTTATTGAATGCCCGGGCCATCCTTTGTTGATAGATTTGACTGTGACACATGGCCGTCATTCTTTTCTCGTCGATGAGATTCAACGAATCAAATCTTTCTTTTATCCACTCGTCTTCATCCAACTCTGCTTCCGTCAAGATCTTCAAGGAAGGTATTTTGACTTCAATGGGTAGCACCGCGTCCATCCCGTACACTAAGGAAAAAGGAGTTGCCCCTGTCGAAGTGCGTACTGATGTTCGGTAGCCGTGCAAAGCAAATGGTAACATCTCATGCCAATCTTTGTAAGTTACGACCATTTTTTGTATTATCTTTTTGATGTTTTTGTTTGTAGCTTCAACTGCGCCATTCATCTTAGGTCTGTAAGGGGACGAGTTATGATGCTTGATCTTAAAATCGTCACAAAGTTCCTTCATTGTCTTGTTGTTCAGATTCGAACCGTTGTCAGTGATGATCTGGTTAGGGATACCATATCGGCAGACAATCTCCTTTTTAATGAAGCGTGCGACCACTTGTTTCGTCACATTTGCATATGATGCTGCTTCCACCCATTTGGTGAAATAATCGATTGCGACAAGGATGAAGCGATGGCCATTAGAAGCTTTTGGCTCTATTGCCCCGATCATATCTATTCCCCACATTGCAAAAGGCCAAGGGGACGTCATCACATTGAGAGGATGTGGAGGGACATGCGCTTTATCAGCATAAATCTGACATTTATGACACTTTCGAGCGAAGAGTATGCAATCCGTCTCCAAAGTTAACCAGAAGTACCCCGCTCTTAAGATTTTCTTAGCCATGGTGTGACCATTTGCATGGGTGCCGAAGGTTCCTTCGTGTACTTCGGTCATTATGAGATTCGCCTCATTTTCGTCGACGCATCGGAGTAAGACCATATCATGGTTTCTTTTGTACAAGATGCCATTGCTGATGAAGAATTTAGACGACAACCTTCGTATTGCTCTTCTATCAATTGTGGATGCGTTAGCGGGATACTCTTGGTTTTGAAGGAAATTCTTGATATCATGAAACCATGGCTTCTCTCCAAATTCTTCGTCTATTGTCATGACGTATGCGGGTACTGTCCTTCTTTCGATGCGAATCAGAGGTGCCTCATTGACAAATTGGACTTTCCACATGGATGCCATCATGGCCAACGCATCGGCAATGTGATTTTCTGCCCTTGGTACGTGCTTGAAGGTAAGTTCATCAAAATACTCAGCCATCTCTAAGATGTGGGTCTTATAAGGAATCAATTTTTCATCCCTGGTTTCCCATTCCTCTTTGAGTTGGTATATCACCAAAGCAGAATCACCAATTACTTCCAAGATTTTGATACGGAGATCAATGGCAGCCTCCAATCCTAGGATGCAGGCTTCATACTCCGCTATGTTGTTTGTACAGGAGAAACAAAGTCGGGCTGTGACCGCAGTGTACCCTCCAGTTGGATTTTTCAGGACAACTCCGATGCCATGTCCATTTTTGTTTGACGCTCCGTCGAACATCATCTCCCAACGGGATCCCGGCTCGGGACCTTCCTCTGGACCAGGCTCTGGTTTCGTGCGCTGAATATACATCACATCTTCATCAGGAAAATCGAACTTGAGCGGTTGATAATCCTCCATAGGATGCTCTGCAAGGTGTTCTGACAAGATGCTCCCTTTGATGGATTTTTGAGCAACATACTGGATATCATATTCTGATAGGAGCATATGCCATCGGGCTAACCTTCCTGTCTGAGCTGGTTTCTCAAAGATGTATTTGATGGGGTCCATCTTAGAAATCAGCATCGTAGTGTGGCAAATCATGTACTGCCTCAGACGTTTAGCAACCCATGCCAACGCACAACAAGCTTTTTCCAGGGGGGAGTAACGACTCTCGCAATCAGTGAACTTCTTACTTAGATAATAGATTGCACGTTCTTTTTTTCCTGACTCATCCGTCTGGCCCAAGACACAGCCCATCGAATTTTCTAACACGGTCATATACATGAACAAAGGCCTTCCAGGTACCGGAGGAATCAGCACTGGAGGTTCTTGCAAATACTGCTTGATTTTATCGAACGCCGCCTGGCAGTTTTCATTCCATACCACCGTTTGATCCTTTCGTAACAACTTGAAGATCGGTGTGCAGGTGGGAGTCAGATTGGAGATGAACCTGGAGATGTAATTCAAACGTCCAAGGAAGCCTCTAACTTGTTTCTCAGTTTTAGGAGCAGGCATCTCCTGGATTGCTTTAACCTTGTCAGGGTCTACCTCAATTCCTTGCTGACTAACGATGAAACCAAGTAGCTTGCCTGAGCGAACTCCGAAGGTGCATTTGGCTGGATTTAGTCTCAATTGATACTTTCGGAGTCTTTCAAATAGCTTCAGTAGATGATCCAAGTGGTCTTCTTCACTTTGGGATTTTGCAATCATATCATCCACGTACACCTCGATTTCTTTGTGCATCATATCATGAAATAGTGTGACCATAGCTCTCTGATACGTTGCCCCTGTGTTCTTCAAACCAAAAGGCATTACCTTATAACAATAGGTGCCCCATGGTGTGATGAAAGTTGTTTTCTCCATGTCTTCTGGATCCATTTTTATCTAGTTATAACCCGAAAATCCATCCATGAATGAGAACACTGCGAAGCTTGCCGCGTTATCCACCAAAGTGTCAATATGTGGTAACGGGAAATCATCCTTCGGACTTGCTTTATTTAGATCCCTATAGTCGACACACATCCTGACCTTGCCATCCTTCTTCGGTACTGGTACAATGTTGGCCACCCATTCTGGATACTTGGATACTGCTAGAAAGCCAGCATCTATTTGCTTTTTGACCTCATCTCGGATTTTAAGTGCCATGTCTGGTCTCGACCTGCGAAGCTTTTGTTTGATCGGAGGACATTCTGGTTTCAGGGGGAGTTTGTGCATGACAATGTCAGTATCCAACCCTGGCATATCTTGGTAGGACCAAGCAAATATGTCAACAAAATCTCTGAGGATTGTTATCAACTTGTCTTTGATTTCTGGCCTTAATGACGCCCCAATCTTGACTTCTCTTTTGTCCTCTTCTGACCCCAAGTTGATGACTTCCGTCTGCTCTTTATGGGGCTGGATATAATCATCTTCGTATTCAGCTATTCTCTTTAACTCTTCTGGGACCTCTAACTCTTCTTCGTTCTCTTCTTCAGCTTGAAAGACAAATGAACCGCTAGTAGAAGGAACCGAATGATCATAGGATTCTGTGGTTGATGGGGGTATTCTGCATGTTTTATTTAGGAACAATCAGGCACTCACACACATACATGCAGATGAAGGGTGGTTTTTATTGTTATTTTTCCAAAAGAGATTGCCATTTTTCCAAAAAAGAGTGAAAGTGATGCGCAAACAAATAACAAGAGTTTTAACAAAAACACTTTTCATTAATGATTTTCAATTTGTGCAAAGTGACCCAATACAAAATAATTCGCAGGTCTTGGGCAAGACCAGGAAATTTTTTTAAAGAAAAACACGAAGCTAACAGGAAGAATGAATTACTCTAAAGGTAAAAAGATGGGAACTTCCACAGCCTCCCAATTGCGCAATGCTCCTCCTCCTCTAGTTATCAGATGGTCCAGATTATCGTCCTCATCTTCAGCAATAATGGCATTGACTTGCACACCGCCGCTGATGAATATCTCTTTTAAGGACTTCTTCCTCATGGTGCTTTCTTCTGGCTCGCCTCCCGGAGTTGGTTTGTAACCCAACCCTTGTCGATCATTCTTGGCCCGAGCATTGACTTCGATGACCTCTCCCCAACCCAGTGGGACTCCGGCTTTCAGTGCTGCCTTAATACTTTGAGCAGAGGTAAATAATGGCCTTTGGGTTATGTCTGATTCATCTACTAGAACAGCGTGAGCTATTTCTAGTGCTTGGAAAGCTGTCTCGAGAGAGTCTTCATCAGCCTCAATATACCCGAAAGATGACAAGTTGCTTACCATCAAGTCCTCTTCTCCATGGACAATGACTAGCTGGTCATTTACAACAAACTTCATTTTTTGGTGGAGCGTGGAAGTGACAGAGCCAGCTGTATGAATCCAGGGTCTTCCCAATAAGCAGCTGTAAACCGGATTTATGTCCATCACCTGGAAGGTGATTTCAAAGATTTGTGGTCCAATTAGAATAGGGAGATCAACTTCTCCTATCACGGTTCTCCTGGATCCGTCGAATGCCTTGACTATAAGAGAGGTTGGTCTCATGGTAGTGCCTTGATATGCCAGCTTAGCCAAAGTTCTTTTAGGCATCACATTGAGTGCTGACCCAGTATCAACAAGAACTCGGGACATTGTATCCTCTTCACACTTGACTGATACATGCAAGGCACGATTGTGCTTACGCTTCTCAGCCGTTAGGTCATTATCATCAAAGCTCAAAG
Organism: Lathyrus sativus; assembly: GCA_963859935.3. NCBI lineage: Eukaryota > Viridiplantae > Streptophyta > Magnoliopsida > Fabales > Fabaceae > Lathyrus > Lathyrus sativus. The sequence continues at coordinate 2,049 of CAWUDS030005659.1, read as the reverse complement.
TGTTGCAGGCAGTGATATTTGCTACAACGGAGTCGAACTACCCCACTGTAATATCTTTAGTGACGTGGGCCTGTGTCAGGATTTTGAGTAATGCCTGGCGATGTGCTGGGGAACTTAAAAGCAAAGCCATGACCGAGATCTTGGAAGGTGTCTGATTCAATTGGTCCACCACCCTATAATCGCTTCGTCGAATGATTCTCAAGAATTCTTCTTCATCGTTCTTGAGACTTTCTTTTCCTTTAACTAAAGGTTCTTTGGCGGTGGTTGTCTCCGGAACAGGCTTCTGAGGAACAGGCGTCTTTTGAACGGAAACTGCTGGTGGAGGAGCCTCGTTGTATGTTCGAGGTTGATAGACACGACCACTCCGGGTCATTTTGCTTCCACCGGCGATGTTGGCCACACTTACTGGTTTCTTTTCTTTGAAAATCCCTTCACACCATGAATAGTCTTGTTTTGGTGTCACGGCTCTTGGGCGAGGCTGGAATCCTCCCCTTGGCTCAAACCTAGTCTGTCCCCTCCCGAATTTCGGGGGTGCGTCATCACGAAATATTGGCCGAATATTCTTGTAGTTTTTGTTACTGTTATCATCTCTGAGCACAGCTCCTTTGTTGGATTCTCCTGGTATGTTAACACAGGCTCGATGACTGCCACATCTTCTTCCTTTTTCCGGTGGGTAATTTCTATCATTCCCTGTTCAATCATAGCTCTAATATCCATTTTTCACCGTGTCACAACCCTCAGGATTCAGCATACATTCTTTGTAGTCTTCGTGAGATGTCTTGAGTAACCACACCTGAGCGAGGCGTTTGTGCAGGTCTGCTAATGGCACTTTGATCTCACCAACAGTAGTAACTTTCTTGTCTTCTGACCCCTCCCCTTCTTCAGTAATGGCATTGACTCCACCATGATTGGGAAGAGGGTTGCTCTTAACATTGGGCGGATTATCTTCGAAGGATAGAGTTCCCTTTTCAATAGTTCACGAACTAGGTGCTGAAGGGCGAAGCAACCTTCGAGATTGTGGCCTGGAGCATTCTCATGAAATGGGCAGCGAGCATTCGCATCATAATAGAACGGGAGTGGATTAGGTGGAGCACCCAATTTTCTTGTTTTAACCAACCCTCTTTCTACTAGCATGGGAAACAGGTCGGTGTAACTCATTGGAATAGGATGTATCTTTGGCCTATTTGCTGGATAATTTGCCCTCGGGCCCTGTTCTGAGGTTGTTGACCCTGCGGCTGCTGGTATTGTTGTTGATTATTGGTGCGATACTGGTTGCTGACTGCCAGGCTGATACTGGTGTTGATTGTTGAATGCCCCAGGCTGGGGACCATGCTGTGAAGAAGGCTGAAAAACCGGGGTCACTGCCGCTATATATGATGGTTGTACTGTTGGTGGAGGCTTCGAGAGCTTTGTACTTTCTTTCCATATGTGATTGCCGCTCACCTCCTCCCTCTTTCTTTTTGTGGAACGTGCTGACTGGCTTCTTTGCCGTGTTGGCGCTTGAAGTAACATTTGGAGTAGTCACTTTTTCGCTCTTCAAACCTGCTTCTACCTTAACCCCTACTGCCACAATATCAGAGAAATTTGTTGTAACGCTGCTGATCAAAACGTTCATAGAATTCGGGTCGAATTGTATCCACAAACCAATCTGCCAACTCCTTCTCAGTAAGAGGAGGCTCTACTTGTGCTGCAGTTCCGCGCCACCTTTGCGCATACTCTTTGAAGGTTTCGGTGTTTTTCTGCGTCATGTTGAGAAGCTGACGGCGGTCGGGGGGCCAGGTCCATGTTGTACTTGTACTGTTGAATAAAAGCATCTGAAAGGTCTTGGAAACTGTGAATCTTAGCTTGATCTAAACTAAGATACCACTTGGCCGAAGCCCCTTTTTAGACTATCTTGGAAACAGTGTACTAACAGTTTATCATTTTCAATATGTGGAGCCATCCGCCTACAGTACATGATTAAGTGCTCTTTAGGACAAGCGGTCCCTTCATATTTGTCGAAGATTGGTATTTTAAATTTCTGAGGGAACACTAATCCAGATACCAGAC
>CAWUDS030005658.1:47500-48547 GCA_963859935.3 Lathyrus sativus | reverse complement strand
AAATGCTACGAAACTTTCCAGATCCTTTCTATATGTTATGGGGGAGGTCCGTGAAAAAAATCGGCTCAAAATTCGATTCCTAGGCCAAGGTTTCCGTCGCTTCCGTTTTGGAAGGGCCGGCGCGTTTATGCCCGTTTCGGCCGAAAAATCAAACTAAATCGAGTACTTCTCGAAATGCTACGAAACTTTCCAGATCCCTTCTATATGTTATGAGGGACTCCCATGCAAAAAATCGGCTCAAAACTCGGTTCCTAGGCCAAGGTTTCCGCCGCTTCCGTTTTGGAAGGGCCGGCGCGTTTATGCCCGTTTCGGTCGAAAATTCAAATTTAATCGAGGACTCTTCGAAATGCTACGAAACTTTCCAGATCCTTTCTATATGTTATGAGGGAGGTCCGTGAAAAAAATCGGCTCAAAATTCGATTCCTAGGCCAAGGTTTCCGTCGCTTCCGTTTTGCAAAAAATCGGCGCTTAGAAAAATCATAATTAATTCATACTTCGTCGAAAAATTCCAATTTTTTGTGGGAGGGATGCTTATATTGTGTTTAACAAGCATGTAAAAAATCATGAAAAAATTCGAAGTCTAAGTCATAAAAAAGGGGACTTATGTCTACAGGGAAAAAGGGACCCTTTTGCTGCTGGAGCAGGGTTTGCTGTTCAAACATATATAGGGGGAGGCACTTGGCTGGCCTGGGCAGGCCATGGGCAGGCCAGGCCTGGGCGTGGGCAGGTTTTGTGGGGGCATTCCGTGGGCGCCCCGGGCAGTTCTAACGCGGAAACGATGCATCTCTTGCACAAAATGACACCAAAATTTGAAATTTTCATCGGAGAATCAAATTTTCTTCGATTGAAAATAAAAATTTGGATGAATTTTGTGGTGCCCGGGCAGGCCAAACGGGAGGCCACGGCGAGGCCGCGGTTCGTCGCGAGGGGGAAAACGGATGCAAAAGTGAGGCCTCGGGCACAAAATGCAACCAAAATTTGAAATTTTCATCGGAGAATCAAATTTTCTTCGATTGTAAATAAAAATTTGGATGAATTTTGTGGTGC
>CAWUDS030005656.1:0-43123 GCA_963859935.3 Lathyrus sativus | reverse complement strand
AAGTACATTAAAATTCTCAAATCCTAAGGGATTACATTAAAGCATCTATCCTAAATCCTAAAAGTATCTAAAGGTCTTCATGTTCGTATTTGAACTTCTCCATGAATCCTCAGCTAACCTGCACATCAAAAGAGAACAGACAGTACAGAAGATGTTAGAAGTTGTTCGACACTCTCAGAACAATTGTCATCATCGAGTGCCGGGAGTGGCACAACCGAAGCCGCATCCTACTCCCGTTACCGATCCGTGTCGTTGGCGTCAGATCAGGTGGTTATTATTGTTCTTATCATACGGGACAGCCGAGAAAGATGAAGAGATAAAAGAAGTTCGGGCCGATAAATGATTAACTGAAAAAAGGGTCATATACCGAAATTGGGGTCGTAAAGCATAACCGATTGCAAATTTGGATTTTCTATCAAGTAAATACCGGATGTACGAGCCAGATGCCGTTAGCTCTAAACCCACTCCGAATAATCCAACTTTGCTCATCAGTTCACCAGAAACTGAAACTGAGTTCAAGTTCTGCGACCAGATAACCAAACAGACCACAACTGAATATCAGCAGCAGAACCATCAAAAACGAAGAGGATCCGAACTGCATCGAAAATCAGACATCAAAGATCAAAACTGCATCATCATCAATAACCCAGTTCGTGTCAGAAATGACAAGGGGCTCCAAATCAGAAAATCAGTTCATCAGTATCCAAATGGAATAGAGTTCCAATGACAGAAAACCGGTATCCAAATCCATGACAGATTCAAGCTACATCACAAAAAAAAAAACAGTCCATATCAGTACCAGAAATCAGATACCTATATCTAAAAAAATCCAAATGAATCCATATCCAATGAAAATCCGTATCAAGCATAACCAAGAAACCAAATCGAGTGAAAAACCCGGTGAATCCAAACAAGTGAACAAATCAGACGAAATCGGTTTCAAGCAAGTCCAGAAAAGGAAAGAAATTCCAAATCAGAGTGAATCAAATCATATCCAACAAGTCAATCAGAATCAATCAATATCGTCAGCAAAAATCAAATCTCAGAGAAAGATAACGTCAAAATTCAGTATCCAAGCCCACCAAAATTATGTATAAAACGGACAAACCCTAACGCCAGAAAAAAGAAAAAAACAGATAACAGCGAAAAATCGTAAAAACCCTAACCATCACAACAGCGCCGTAAAACATAGAACAAACTCACCACGAGCACAAAGCTGGGCAAGACCATCATCAAGACGCCGAAGCCGTCAGACTCAGACACAAGGACAATCTCTGTGTCGTCATCGTCCCCACAGTCATCCAACAAATCTCGTCGCGAAGCAAATCAACCGAGACCGCCTTCATCGTTCGTCACAAACGCGGACAATCAGTGGTGCTAGCCTCAGAATCATCTCATCATAGGCCTCTTGGCGCGATCTTCATCGGCGAAAACTTTCAAAAGGTGAGACGGATATCCTCGTTTCCATATTTAACCATGTGTGTGTTTTTCAGGGAAAGACGCAAGAATATGGTGGGGATTTGAAGACGGTAGCCATTAGAGATGAGAAAGCGAGAGAAAAGTGGCCAAACGAAGATGAAGCACGAACGGCGCCGCAGAAAATAGGGTTTTTGAAATCCTGAAGCACATCGTTAGATTGTTATCCCGTTTTGCTAATCCGGGTCGGGTCCGGAGGTAATGACCGGCCCAACCCTTTTATTTTTTTTTACTTTCTTTATCAAATTTTTAAAAAATATTTAAGTTGGTTCATTTTTTATAATATAAAAATTAAAAACATTTTCTTATAATATTAAAATAAAAAAAAACATTTTTTAAAATATTAAAAAAAAACATTTTAAAATATTAAAATTAAAACATTTTTTTTTATAATTAGAATCAATTATTCTTTTAAAACAAAGAGAAAATGTTTTTTTAGAAATCATAATCTTCCCTTTTTTTTCTTGTTTATTTATTATCAAGTTAAAACACTTAAGCTTAGGGTCATAAAGTAAAAAAAAAATATATAAAAAATGTCCCTTAACATCCAAAGTAAGGACTACCTACTCCATTATAGTAGGGATAGTCTTACTAAGGAAAGGATAAGGAATAAGAAAGACCTTAAAACATTAGGGTAGGCTACTCCTAGATACTTGCTCACTTCAAAACTTTTTCACACTTAAACAAATTTCCAACAAAATTTTCAAACAAGTTTTTTTTCACATCCATACACGGATTATTATTAAACTATTCTGAAATTTTTTGCTATTCACACACTACACTTTCAAAACAATTCAAAAGTGAGCTTAAGTACCTAAGAGCCCATGGATAACCATGGATGAAAAGGGTGCTAACACCTTCCCTTTTCATAACCTACCCCCCGGACCCAAAATATTCTCTAAGGTCTTTCCTGTTCTTTTATAACCTTTCCTTATGGATAAAATAAAAGTCGGTGGCGACTCTTGCTATCCGCAACATTGTTTAAAGTTAGTTCTCCCACCGTGTTACACCATGCTATGCTATGCAGATGATTAGTCTATGTACATGACTCTATATGCAAATGCTAATGATATTGAAACATAAACCCAATGAATAAGGTTGAGCAAATTTTTGGGTGCAACAATTATCCATTCAAATTTAACTCAACCTCTAATCATTTTGCTATTGCACACATTTGCATATCGCTACCTCATTCTCGTCAATTATCATTTATCATTCGCTTCAATTTACCATTATCCAACTTCCCCTCCGAAGGAAAGGTTCACATGCTTGACCCCAGTGTCAATACCTTTACCCTCACCCTAGCCTTAGGATTCGAGTCTCTGTACTCACCTTTTAGGCGTCTGGTCGTGGACATACTTTTTCAATTCAACTTTCAACATAGATAAGAGTCTCCGCACTTCAAGTAAGCACTTCCATATGAACTCTTATTCCCCCCTAGAACCTTGACCACAGTCAAGAAGTTCCTCTTTCTCCCTTTCGAGGGGAACTACAAATACTATGATTCCACTCCCATCAGGATACGTAGGCACAAGATGCGACGTCTTGGCGAGTATACTTAGAAATAAACCACTAGGTCTCTCATCCTTAAGCAGATAATCCTTAGCAATAAACAACATAAAACAAGAGGTTCCTTTAGAGTACTACAGAAACTTAGGATGCTAGCACCTTCCCTAAGCTTAACCAACCCCTTACCTAGATCTCTTCCCACATTGTGTTTACGATGCAAAAATAGGTTTTTCCTCTTTTGACCTTTTCCTTTAGATAAATCGAAGAGTGGTTGTGAACTAAAGATGCGATTCAAATTAATTAATAGTTTGATATCCTATTTCCACCGCGACACATAGTATTTAAGATGTTGACATTTTCCACTTAGATGTTGAGTGATAGACTTGTTGATTTTAATCCAAGTGAAATCCTCCATCTTTAGGTGATGCAAATACTGTCTTATACCTGTGGGCGACTAGTCGTAGTTTTCTCCTTAAAATGACGACTTGTCTTTACATTTAAAAATCAATCAAAACAAACCATTTTTATTATTTGTACCACAAACTATGGGTTTTTGATTCTATATTGCACTCTGTGGGTACGTAGGCATGAGATGATAAGTCTCTCCAAACACAAAAATCTTAAAAATTATTATCTTCTCACCTCTCCAATCTCCTTTCAAGAAAACCATTTTAAAACAAAAAAGTGTAGACATTTCAAAGGGCTCCTATAGAGTACTATATAGATGTTTTGGGTGCTAACACTTTTCCATCACATAACCAACCCCCTTACCCAGTTCTCTATTTATTTGTTCTTGTTTTAGAACTCTTAGATTTTGTTCGCTTTTTTTCCTTTTTTTTGGATAAAATAAATGTGTGGTGGCGACTCTTGCATTTTTGAGTTAAGTTAATTAATAGCTTACACTCACAAATTTCCCCGCTACAGAAAAGTGGTAATTCTGCTGGGGACTCTGGTTCTCAGTGGGTTTAGCCTACTTTGATTTATTTACGCTTATTTGTTTGGTTTGTTTGTTATTGCTTGTTCTATTTGGGTGTTTGGTAATTTGTGTCATGAGATACGTCTTATACCCGGACTTGAGTGTACTTATGATAGAAGGGCAGTATAGTCTTGTTGGCTTATGTGGAGTAGTCCTTACTAAGCTTACTTGAGATCCCCTGCTCAATGGAGGCTCCTTTGGGATTACTGATGTCTTACGAGTAGTCATATTTGACATTACTTTTTCCGACCTGGGAGCCTAAGAAGCTGAGAACTTTAGAACCCTTTAACCTATCTTGGCCTTATTAGGATGTGGTGTGGTGGCTATTCAGGTGTAGACTTAACTTAGTTGTTACGTGATATTACACTCATACGAGTTTCTCTTGAGAATATTGTTGGCCGACGAGTAGTCGTTTAAGTCGATAATATCCAAAAGATGGAATTATGAATCTGAGAACTTTTTAGAACCTTGTTCTATAGGTGCTGAAATAACCTTAGTACATACCATTGTGGGTTGGTTCTTACCTTTGGCCCCGTGCTCGTGCCGAACCTTTGAACTTGTATACTTTATGTGATCTTGTTTTTGAGCGTTGCATCTTGCACTCATGCATTCAGGGGAATTTTATTTCAGTCAGTTTTCAATGATCTCAGAGATTTTCCTTTACAAACATCGCATATATTGTGATTATGGATATTGGAAGGAGAAACACTCAGAAATACAGTTTCCGAGCTCCCGATCTTATATATTTGAGAAAGCTAGTGTCCTTGGTAGTTGATCGTTCAGGCTTCAGATCTCGTCATGGGAGACTCCTATTTGTTATTTCTACCAACATTGAAGACGAAATTTTGAACACCCTTGTGCAATTCTATGATCCTGTATACCGATGCTTTACTTTTCCTGATTATCAGCTCGTGCTAACCTTGGAGGAGTATGCTTATCTGTCGGGTATATCGGTTTTTGATAAGGTTCTTTATACTGGTTTGGAGGAAACTCTTAAGCCCCAATATATTTCTACAACCACCTATTTGACAAAATCTGATATAGATGCTAATCAACCGGTTAAGGGAGGCAACAAAGGTTTGACTAAGTTCTTGATTGGGAAAGCCACTTTATTTGCTAATGCTGGTAGCACATTGGCTTTGAGGCTATTCTTGTTCCCAAACGTTGACAACTTTGTAGATGTTAACGTCATTAGGATTTTCTTGATCAGAAACCCTGTTCTGACATTACTCGGTGACCCCTATTTCTCCATCCATAGTAGGACTTCTAAGGGGAACGGTACCATTGTTTGTTGTACACCTTTGTTGTACAAGTGTTTTATTTCTCACTTGCCACTGTCATCTATTTTTAGGGAGAACAAGAATTTTTTAAGGTGGTCTTAGAGGATCATGTCCCTTACTCATGTTGACATTACTTGGTCTTCTTCTATTTGTGAGAATGTCCAGATTATCGATATTTGTGGGAATTTCTCTAATGTTCCTCTTCTTGGAACAGAAGGGGAAATTAACTACAATCCGAGTTTAGCTTGTCATCAGCTTGGTTATATGTTCAAGGATAAGCCTAAAAATATTCTATTAGAGGGTTTATTTTTCCAAGGAGGGGATGTTTCTCTTGGTTTGAGGAGAATAATGGCTCATACTTGGACTAAGATTTATAGGATGGGTAAAGGAGGGCTTGGAAGACAAGTTTGCATTGCCTTGGAACCTTACACGCTTTAGGTGAAGAAGAGAGCTAAGGAGCTCAAAATTCCTTATCCTTTTGAGAAACCCATAACTACAATGGCCACCACACCACTCCCTGTTTCTTCTGATAATGTTAAGACTCATCAAGACGCTTTAGCCGAGGTGAAGCAAGAGAAAGAGATGTGGGAAAGTAAGTTTCATGCTTCTGACAAGGAGAAGACGAATTTGCAAAAACAGATGAAGGAGAAAGATGACTTGATTGAGTTGCTTGAGAGACGTGTTGTGAAGATACATGGAAAGGACTTATTTTCCCCTACTACTTCATCATCATATCCTCCTACTTCCGGTTCTTGGAAAGGTATTGTGGATCAGCTTGTGTTAGAGAAGACCGCCATGAAGGACAATGTTGAGAGTGAGTGAGTGAGTGAGTGAGAGAGAGAGAGAGAGAGAGAGAGAGAGAGAGAGAGAGAGAGAGAGAGAGAGAGAGAGAGAGATTAAGAGACTCCGAAGGAAGTATCAGCTCGGATCGTCATTAGATGCTCCTTATAATCCTTAGGACTTGGCTTTTTCTTATTGAATTTTGATCTTCTGTAACTTGTACTTTCAAGTGTAGCTCTTTCCAATATTCAATGAAATGAGATGTTTATCAGTATTTCAAAGAGTGTTATTTCTTCATGATGTTTGTAACTGCTTTATATCTTAAAGATCCTTGAAAGCTGATTGAAACATTTGCATTTTGCATTTTCATTCACATCTTGTGCATTGTATTTTGCCTTTTCCAGGTGTCTTATTCTTTCTTTTGGTCTTCATTCAGCTAAGTTGTCGCATCACTATAATACTCGAGCTAATCTCAAGAAAAAAATGATCAATTGCAACAAGAGAACCGTGAACTCCGTGAGGAAGTGACAACTCTGAAGGATAGTATGGAAAGACTCACTGCTATGATGGAAGCTCTGGTGGCTGCTCAGAATTAGCCATCACCACCTTCTTCTTCTCCTGTGCAGAGAACTGTGATTTTTGAGATCAGATCAACGCCCATTTATGTGGCCCAATTAATGCTTCTCAATATCAGATGCCTCCTGGCTTCCCTTTGGGCATGCCTCTCAATTTTTTGCCAGAGGGATATCAACCTCCTGTTTCTGAAGGTCCAAGAGTTCCTGCTGTTATAACTATACCACCTCCTGTGGTTAATGTTATTTCTAGTGCTGAGATTCTAGTTGTTCCTACTGATGTGCCTGTGCTACCACCCGTAATTTACACCATGCCTTATGCTGAAGAGAAAATTTTCCACACTACTTTGAGCGAGTGTTTGTTGAGATGCAGAAAGAAATCAAGACTTTAAGAGGAAAAGAGTTATTTGGAAAGAATGCTCAAGAGCTTTGTCTTGTCCCAAATGTGAAGATTCCTACCAAGTTCAAGGTTTCAGATTTTGAGAAATATAAAGGGAACACTTGTCCATAAATCCATTTGGTCATGCATGCGAGAAAGATATCCATCCATACTAACAACCATCAGTTGCTGATTCGTTATTTCCAAGATAGTCTTACCGGTGCTGCACTGAAGTGATACATGGGACTTGACAGTTCCCAAGTCAAGACATTCAATAATATCGGAGAAGCTTTTATACTTCAGTATAAGTACAATCTGGATATGGCGCCGGATCATGATCAACTTCGTGTAATGTCTTAGAAAGAGAAGGAAACTTTTAAAGAGTATGCACAGAGATGGCGCGATATTGCAGCTCAGATAAGCCCTCCGCTTGAAGAGAAAGAGATGGCCAAAATCTTCCTGAAGACTTTGGGTTCATTTTATTATGAAAAGATGGTTACGAGTGCTCCTAGTGATTTTACGGAGATGGTTAATATGGGAATGAAAATATAGGAAGCTGTCTGTGAGATACGTTTGACAAAAGAAGGTAGTTCTGGAAGCACGAAGAAGTTTGGTGCTGGTTTTTCTAAGAAAAATGATGGAGAAACCAATGCCATATCACAAGAAAGATCTAGAAGACACAAGGTTGTAAACAACAGTGACAGTCATCATCAATAACAAGTAACTTCTGTTACGCCTGTCATCAGTGTCACTCCTATCGCTCAAGCTACTTCAAATTATCAACCACGGTTCTAACAAAAAACACATCAAAATAATCAGCAAAGTCGTATGTAGAATAAAGTGCAATTTGATCCCATTTTGATATTGTATGCTCAATTATTTTCGGCTTTGATAAGGAAGAATTTGGTTCACACTAATGATCTGTCGGATGTTCCTACATATATTCCATAGTTGTATAAGCCAGAGGCCCATTATGCATTTCATCAGGGCGCCCCTGGGCATGATATCGAAAATTGCTATCCTTTGAAATATGAAGTGGCAAAGCTTGGAAGAAGTGGTATTTTGTCTTTTGAAGACACCAATCCTAATGTGCAATCAAATTCGTTTCCTAAGCATGGTAATACAACTGTCAATATGGTATATGATGTCCTGGTACATACCGTATTTTTGATATACGGTGGATTCAGAGGTCACTTGTTGAGATGCACAGTACTTTGAGCGAATATCATGATATTGAACATAATTATGCCGCTTGTTATATTTGTTCCATGAATCCCCGTGGTGTGTGATTGTTAAGAGGGATTTAAAAAAGATGATTGATTAGAATTTGGTTCAGGTTACTGCAAATAAAAATGAAGTTGAAAATGAGGTGAATGTCATAGTTCCACATTTCAACGTCCCTGAGCGAGTTGTAATTTCTTACAATAGTCAGAAATCTGTTGTGACACCTTTGGTCATTCGTTTGCCTGGACCGATACCATATGAATCATACCAAGTTGTTCCCTACAAACACAATGCTATTATGTTAGAGGATGGAAAAAAGGTTCCCATTCCTTCTCTTCCATCAGTTGTGACTATTGCAGATGTAGGACGTGTGACCAGAAAGTGGTAGAGTATTTGCTAATGTACCCTTGAAGACAAGTGAAGATGTTGTGGGTAAGCAAACTCAGTTGAAGACTTCTTTTGAGTCCAGTCAATCAAGTGATGTAAATGAGAAATCAAATAATGATGAAGTGCTTAAATTGATCAAAAAGAGTGAATATAATGCGGTGGATCAACTTTTGCATACGCTGTAAAAAATATATGTTTTATCCCTACTAATGAGCTCTGAGGCTCATCGAGAATCTCTGTAGAAAATATTGGAGCAAGCTTATGTAGACCATGATATGACTGTTAATCAGTTTTATAGTATTGTTGTTAATATCACTGTGTGTAATAATCTGAGCTTTTGTGATGAAGAATTGACTGAAACATGCAAGAATTATAATTTGGCTAATTGACTGAACATGGAAGAATTATAATTTGGCTCTCCATATTTCCATGAATTTCTAGGAGGACGCTCTGTCCAATGTGCTGGTTGATACCGGGTCATATTGAATGTAATTCCAAAATCCACTTTATCCATATTGTCTTATCAAGGTACTCCTATGAGATTCAGTGGGATCGTTATGAAAGTCTTTGATGGTTCGAGGAAGACTGTGATTGGAGAGGTTGATCTCCCTATCAAGATAGGTTCGTGCTTATTCCAGATTACTTTTCATGTAATGGATATTAGTCCTGCTTACATTTGTCTTTTGGGATGCCCTTGGATTCATGAAGCCGGAGCTATTACTTCGACACTCCACCAAAAGTTGAAATTTGTCCAGAATGGAAAACTTGTTGTTGTTGGTGGATAACATGCTATGCTGGTAAGTAGTTTGTCATCTTTTTCTTACATTGATGCCGACGAGGATGTTAGAACTCTGTTCCAGGCTCTTTCTGTAGTTAATAATGTTGTTAAGAAGAATGGAGTGTTCGTGTTTTCTCTGAAAGATGCACAACATATGCTGGAGAGTGGCCAAGTTGATTGCCGAGTCATTAAGGTTGCTAAGAAAAAAGATATGGTTGGTTTGGGTTTTACATATGGTTCAACTCACAAAGAGATGAAGAGTATTCATGAGGTTTTTCGAAGTGCTAGGTTCATCCATGCCAAAGGTCATGCTACAGCTGCAATTCTTGAAGATAACTCTGAAGATTACATCTCATATGGTTTTGAAGATGATTCCATTCCTGCTCAAGACTATGAGCCTTATTTGGAAGATCCTGGATACGGTTCTGAGATAGAATATGGATATGTACCCTTTTACTCTCCTCGATCGAGACTTAAGGGACCTGAGTATGAAGTCAATGCCATCATTGAGGTTGATCAAGAGGAAGAAACACCCAACTCTGTGACGTGTAGATTGATATGCTAGAATTAGATCGCTGTTGACATTCCTATTGTTGTTCATGTTTCAAAGTAATTTGTTTTTGTTTCTTTCAAAAATCCTTTCACTCTGCCCAAGATGAAAGTGAATTTGTTAGGGCTTTGTTTCAACTTTTATCATCATCAATAAAAGGTTATTCTGTTTATCCATATTTTATTTTCCCTTTTTGCTTTATTTCTGAAAAATGGTAACGTAAAGAACCAAAATAATAATGTGATAATCACTTTTATCTGCATATTATTTGCACTTCTTGTTCATATTCTAAAATCAAACATAAATCATTGTGTAGATTGTTTGTTAAACCCATTGAAAACAATGACCCTGTGCCCTATCCCAACTTTGAGTTCCCTGTGTTTGAAGCGGAAGAAGAGGATGTTGAAGAAATTCCAGATGAAATTTCTTGGTTTCTTGAGCACGAGGAAAAGACCATTCAACCTCACGAAGAGCCGGTGGAATTTATTAATTTGGTTCCGACGATGATAAGAAAGAAGTCAAGATTGGGGCACTGCGTTAGTCAGATGTTAAGAAGAGAATGGTAGAGATTATTAGAGAATATATTGACGTGTTTGCTTGGTCCTATCGAGACATGTATGGTGTTGATACTGATATTGTGGAGCACCGTTTGCCATTTTTCATACCCCAAAATTTACCCTTAGATTATTAGGTCCATTTTGCATTTCATTTTATTCTGCATTGCGTTTTAACTAACTGCTAACCGGTTTGTTCAGTCTGTTGTTGTTGCAGGAAAATAACACTGGGTGAGCTTTAACTTATGAAGGGAAGAAGGGTCGCTATCATAAACCATATGGATTTGAGGGCGTTGAAATGTAATTGAATTTGGGTTGAATCGGTGCGAGAATCGGCTGCAAGGAATTTATTTGGGCCAAAGCACAATTTCCTGCTTTTTGCTATCTACCAGTCGATTTTTAAAGAAAACAAAACAATGGAATTTCGGTGCGCGTTGAACTTATAATGAATATCTGTTGTTTTGATCATAACTGTTAGTTGAGCTGATTCAGGTTACCAAGTTAAATCATTCGAGAGGCAGTTTGAATTTTCAATACAGAAGACAGTTCGATTTGCCGTTTAACTGAATTTCTCTGCTTATATGTTCGAGGTCATATTCATTAACTTTATTATAGGGATGATTAATTGTCGAATTCAGAGTTTGGAACGCCGAAGCATAATCGAATAATTTTTCATTAGATGGATTCAATCAGTTGAATTTATAGAGATTGGATGAATTTAATCTGACGAATTCATTCAGACGAATTTATTTGGAGGGGCTTAACCGATTAAATTTAATTAAATGAATTTAGTTGTTTGAGTTTATTTGGAGGAATTTAGTCGGATAAAGTTAATTAAATGAATTTGTTCGTTTAAGTTTAATCAGAGGAATTATTTGGAGATTGCAATCAGAGATTTTAATCGGAGGAATGTGATTAAAGAAATAATTTGAATTTATTCATTTAAATTCTATATTATTACAATATTACAAAAATTTACAATTACAAAAAGTGCTAAAAAGCCTAATTTTTTTAAGGTTGTCTTCGTGTCCGATTCTTCAACCTTCGATTTTTCTAAACCTGCAAAGAAAATCGACAACATGGAAAATAATGTTTAAATGGTTAGAATCAATAAAAATGGTTTTGATCGGTTCTGATACCCTCAGTTAATTATCATCATCGGGTAAGTTGGGAGGGTAACAGAATATTCCGTCGCCAGCTCCCGACTTTAATTTCTCGACCCCCGCACGGACTCGACAATATTTGTTCAATTTTGTTTCCGAGAGAGAGAAAAGTGATATTTTTAAGAAAAAGTGATTTTGAAAATAAGTGTTTTTTGGAAAAAGCACTTATTCAAAAAATGGGTTTTGCCAAACAGGCCACAAACAACATTTCCCAAAAACTTCTGAACCAAACGGATCAAACAACCAAGCAGCCAATAAGCTCCTAAAAAAAATCAAAACCACCAAGTCCAGAAAATCCGCAAAAAAACGCAACAGTCAGCAACAATTTTCGCAACAACAGTAACCTCCAAATGCAACAAAATCTTCACAACAAATAAACCGAGTCAACATGCATCAAATCCGCAACCAATATCGTAACAATAAATCAAAACGGCAAGCTCATCAAATCTGCATCCAAGATCGTAACAGTATCACGAATCCAGGCCCATAAACTCAGAACAACATCATAAAACATGAGGTTCATCATCAGAAAAAAGGGGGATTTTTTGGAGGAACCAAAAAGAACACCAAGAACAAATCAAAGGCGGCTACGAACAACGAACAACCCATCATCATCAAACTTCGTCACCTAGAATCCGTCAGAAAAATCCATCAACAAACCAAAAGAATTTCGTAAGGCTTCATCATTATATTGAAATTTTTATGTTTTTGAAGGAAATATTAGGGAGAAGAAGAGGTGCTAAGAAGAATAAGAAGAAGACGCCTTGTCAGAGGAGAGAAAGCTCGTGCAGAGAAATCTCCATTGGAGAGGTCCCGCCGCGACAAGGAGGAAGAAGGGTCAAACCCCAATGCATGCAAAGACACTCTTATATGCCCCCTTTCCCTTTTAGCCCTTTTAATATTCTTTTTAATCTTTTATTTTTTAATCCTTATTAGTGTTAATTATCAAATGGCAAATTCTGTTTTTAAAAGTTAAACTATTAAATAAATTGCTAAATAAATTTTAGTTTGAATTTTAACAAAGACCAACCTGAAGAAAACTAATTAAGATTTTAACTTTTGAAATAACCATTCTCTAGAATCTGACTTTTAAAAGAATGATTGAAAATCTTTTTATAATTTAAAACAAATCTGAGTAATTTAAAATTAATGTGTTTTAAGAAAAAATTTAATCTAACATCTTTACAATAAAAAATAACTTTTAATAGAATCTCTTTTTTTAATTCAACACCAATGCTGGTTTTAAAAATAAAAATGAAAAAATCATAACTTAAAAAAAAAATCTAATTTTTTTTTTCTAATTTAATAATTAATTATTTTAATAAATCCCTAAATTTAAGCTTTAATTTTATTCCACTAAAGAAAATTTTTTCCTAACACTTTTGCCATTTAATTTGTAACTTCTAATTGAACCCTGACCTAAAAATTCTAAAATAAAATTTCTAACATCCCTGATTGAATTTTCGCCTAATTTTCATGTCATTCCCTAACATTATTTTCCCTTTGTACAATTACTAATTTCATATTCGTTTCCGTATTTTTTATGGTTGTAATTTATGCGAGGCAATCGTCGCTTTTATTTTGTTATTATTTTTGCATTTTTTTATGGTTGTAATTTACGCGAGGATATCGTTGCTTTGCAATTCCTTTACTGTTTTTGTACTTTCCTATACTTCAATACTGCCGCTTAATTATCTTTCATTATATTATTTCACCGTTAAGATTCCCCTCCGAAGGAATAGGTCTAGCCGTTGACCGCCGCGTCATTAGTCTTTACTTTTGTCTCTTTCACCGTTCAAACCCTAACTGCCTAGGCGTCCTGCCATGGACCATTTTACCCCTTACCCTAGCATTAGGATAAGGAGTCGCTGTACTCCATTTTAGGTTTCCCGTCGTGGAATACCTCTTTTACCCTTTTTTAATTTAACTAATTTTAACGTAAAGATAGAAGTTGCCGCACTCCACGTAAACACTTCCCTACGAACGTTTATTCCCCCAGGAAACCTTGACCACAGTCAAGAAGTTTCTAACCTCCCTTTCAAAGGGAACTACGATTACTCTGATTCCATCCCCTACCTCGGATACGTAGGCACAAGATGGAAATCTTGGCGAGTAAACTTAAGACTAACCCTTAGGTCCTCTCTTTCACCTTTAACCCTTAGCATATACCCTAAATAAGATAATCAAGCAAAATAGTAAACTTTAAACAAGAGGTTCCCTGTAGGGTACTACAGAAGATTAGGGTGCTAATACCTTCCCTAATTTTAACCAACCTCTTACCTAGATCTCTCCCCGCATTGTGTTTACGATGCAAAATTAGGTGTTTCCTTTCTTTTACCTTTCCTTCGGATAAATTAAAGACTGGTTGTGAACTAAAGATGTGATTCAAATTAATTAATAATTTGATATCCTATTCTCACCACAACAGAAAATGACGACTTCACTGGGGAATAATCGTATCTTTGTTAGGGTTATCCCTACTTTGTTTATTTGCTTTCTATTTTGCTTCATTTATTTGCTTGTATATATATTTGTTGTACCTTGCTTGGGGTATCTTTGTTGTGAGATAAGTCCTACACCCGGACTTGAGTGACATTATTATAGAAAGGTGATATATTCGACGAGGCTTATAGGGAGTGAGCCCCGACCAAGCTGACTTGAGAATCACTGCTCAGTTGAGGCCCTCTCAAAAATGGTTATTTTGAACGAGTAGTCGTTAAAACACTTACTATTTTCGGCTAGGAGTCCGTGATACTAGGGACTGTAGTACCTTAACACCACTTTGGCCTTATATAGGGACGTAGTGCGAGGACTATAAGGGAGTAGTCCCAAAATAGTTGCTACGTGATACTACACTCAAAGGAGGTTCTCTTGAGAATATTATTAACCACCGAGTCAGTCGGGAAATTGATAATATCCGAAAGATGGACTGATGACTTTGGGCACTTCTTTAGAACCCTTGTTCTGTAGGTACAATTAACCTATAATACATATCTTTCGGGATGGCTAGACCTTGGCTCTGCTCATGTTCCTCTAACCTAGGACCCTTGTGTGTGTTTATGCATTGCATCTATAAAGCATCACATCATTCCTAGTTTCAAGGAAGTCAACTGTCCTTTGAAATTCAAAAAGTCTTACATTTTAAAGTCTAAAACATTTTCCAGCTTTTCTTAGAAAACATTTGCAATCGACCGTTGAAGTTCTTGAAACCATTGCATTGCATTAGCATTATGTATTGCATTGCATTTTCCCCCCGGTTTTTGATTCTCGGTTCTCTCGCCCCTTCCAATGTACCTCTGATTCGTCAAGCTGATTCTTCGACACATATATCAGACTAGAGCTAACTTTAGACTCCAGATGTCAGAACAAGAGACATATAATGCAGAAATCCGAATGGAGATCGATGAGTTGAAATCAGGCATGACCAAGCTTACCGAGATGCTTCAAGTACTGATTGCCAGAGGAAAGCCACCTCAGAGGACCGTCATTCAGGAAGTTTCAAATGTTGATCCCACCTCCCTGTTCAATTTGCCACCATCTACTTAGCCAGAGTTCGGTTTACCTCCTAACTACTCTCCACCTCTTGCATCTACTGCTATGATTGGTCAGGCTGTCAGACCAGTTTTTTAAGCTCCCGTCCTTGTCGAGCCCAGACCTGTGGTCCACACTGTTACCCAGACTGTTCAAGCTCCCTTTGAGAATCCTCTTTATGAATTCAATAATGCCAGTGCATCAAAAGTGAAGTTTCGGTTTAACTTCAACAGATTATCTTCCTAAACGCCAGTGTTTCAAGCATGACGGCTTATCTTTGTACTGATTTAGTCACTAGGCCTTTTGTTTCTCGTTGTTTTCACTTTACTTATTTTTATATTAGCTGTTTGCTTTCAAATTATGTTTTTACTTTTATATTAATGAAATGAGCATTGCGACTTTTAATTCAATTCATTTTGTCAATTTGTTTGCATCTTTATGCTTTATCTTTTAAAATATGCACCTTCTGTTCAAATTTTTTGATACGCAATTATTTGAGGGAGGATGACGAAAACGTTATACCCATAATTGCTGTCAGTATGCTTTCAATTAAACTTTGTTGACGATGTAAGGCCTTTTTTCAATCCCCAAACACTGCAGAAATAAGGAAGAAGTTGAAGTTTCTCTCTTTACAGAAAACCTGCAATCTTAACCTGGGGCATGGGTAGGTTCTCAGTTAACTCGGTTGTGCTTTCCTACAATACGCCTTTCATATAAAGGTTGCACTCGCAATTTTCCTTCGCACAAAACAGACAAGTGTCGAAGATGTTTTCAAGCCAAGAAGCCGATTATGGTTCACCGTAATCATTAGAGCTAGGTTCACTTTCTTCCAGAAAAAAAAATCAAAAGCAAAATCCCGCTAAGTCAAAACCTATGAAGGAGACTTAGGCAAAACTGAGGCATCCCGCTGACTGTGTGCTTTAAAAGAAACAGTTCAGGCAAAAGTTAGGGACAATAAAAAGAGGAGATCTTTAAATCCTTACCCTGAAAATCCCCAATGCCAAAACAACTAAATGTTATAGGGAAGTAGTGGCTGCCTTTTCATAGGTCCCTTGATTTCTGAACCATCAGTGCAATTCCTAACCTATAGGAACCTGAATGCATAATATGAGTTAACTGAGCGTAGGATTGAAGATTATCACGTAGATTGGGGGTGGGGTACAGATAAATTCTGAGCCTTTATCCTTTGTTTCATAAATCGTGAACCAGGCCACGTTACAACCCTCAAAAGACCTAACTGAAACAAGGTTATTTTGAAAGCATACTACAACAAGGTTGCGTAAGCTGACTCCAAAAGATCTTTGCGAATCATTTGTCTTGGCAGTACACCTTTGTTTTAAACTTTGAGCGTCTTGAACCACTATGTTCTGACCAATGACTCATTTATTTTTTTCGACTTTCAAAAATAATTTTGATTTCAAAAGTTGCATGAACTTTGCGTTACCATGTTTGTATGAATATTTTTGTTCGCAAAATGGCTTTCCTCTAAGGAATTTTCAAATAATGAGAAACTTGGTCGGTGATCCTATCAGAGACAAGTTCCTTCCAGATCCCATCGAGAATCAATTTAAGATTTGTGGTTCAGGGGCAAGTCCTTCCCAGAATCAGTTTATCCAGAAGATCCTTCAAGACCCATACTGGGGCAGACCTTCCAGGGACATAGTAGCACAATCATCTACAGAATCAGACAAGCTGAAGTAATATCACTCTACAGACAGTTTTATCTGGGGCAGTTTTCTTGAAGGATCCTCAGGCAGCTATACATCCTTCCTACAAGGACTATCAACTTGATACAGTTTAGAAGTGTGGCAGAGATGTGTTCAACAGTAACATCTTTAGTCCCTAAAGCATAAGGACACTGATCTTCGTATTGAGGAATCAGTCTTCTAGTTTTGTCATTTTACTAGAAGATTCGAGTCATGTCGTCGGCGTCTGTATTTGCATTTGATCATACATCATTTTCATAACTCACGCACATATGCATATCATGAGTGTTTCATACTCATTTGCATTTCTCCCGAGGTTGTGTTTTATTCATGTCTTACCTTGTGGTCAAAGTCCAACTCACTTGGCACCAACTACAGTTTTGTGTTGTGTCTATATAATGTTCTTCCAAATATGACGTTTCTTATCCGATTGTTTTTCCTGATATGTTTGTTCCTCTTACCCCTAATACCACTCTCATATATTGTGATTATACCTTTCATTCAAAGCCATTATTGGATGTCGGGTACCCCTTTTATCCACTGTCATTCTTGGATGTCACCCTTATTTATGTTTCTCTCTCTAATGTCCTTCCAGAATGAGTCTCTGTTATGATGTTCTTCTAGAACTTATCTGATGTTTTTCCAGATTTTCCTTTGTGATTCTGATGTTTTTCCAGAATCTATCCGATGTTTTCCCGGACTTGTTTCTCTCTCTGATGTTTTTCCAGAGTGAT
This sequence comes from Lathyrus sativus, assembly GCA_963859935.3. Taxonomy (NCBI): domain Eukaryota; kingdom Viridiplantae; phylum Streptophyta; class Magnoliopsida; order Fabales; family Fabaceae; genus Lathyrus; species Lathyrus sativus. The sequence goes on along the minus strand of CAWUDS030005656.1, from coordinate 25,524 downwards.
TCTCTGTTCTGATGTTCTTCCAGAACTTATATGATGGTTTTCCAAATATTCCTTTTGATTATGATGTTTTTCTAGAATTTATCCGATGTTTTCCTGGATTTGTTTCTCTTTCTGTTGTTTTTCCAGAGTGAGTCTTTGTTCTGATGTTCTTCCAGAACATATCTGATGGTTTTCCAGATATTTCCCTTCGATTCTGATGGTTTTCCAGAATCTACCCGATGTTTCTCCGGACTTCTTTCTCTTTCTGATGTTTTTCCAAATTGAGTTTTGGTTCTGATGTTTCTTCCAGAACTCCTTTGTTGCTTATCTGATGTTCTTCAAGATATGTCTTCAAACTCTTCCCATACATTTAATGCTTTTCTGAATGTGTCGGATGTACCTTCAGAGACTTGTCTTCATCGTATGCTCCTATAGATGTTTTCATTTTGTTTCTGGATACAGCCCAGAGTTCATTCGATGTTTTTCTGAGCGTCTCTAGTGGGTTTCAGAGTTCTTTCGATGTTCTTCCGGATGTTTCTAATGTTTGTTTCTCCCTATATATTTTCTGACGATTCCTGAAGGTCCCGCTCGATCTCTTCGTTTAAAGGAGCGTCCCAAAAACTCCAACACCATTCGTTTACCTGATCCTATCGCCGTGTGGATCCTGTGTTACCTTGTCATCCTAGAGTGCCGGTCGATCACACCCGAACCTATTGAACAATTACTCTCGGTCTCAGATATTCCCCAGTGGAGGCCGTCTCGTCAGTGCTATCTTGATTGAGGACCCCGTCTTACCGTTTGTTTCTAATGTGACAATTGATCATGCTCGCACCTGTTGGCAATCACTTTAGAATTCCCCAGTGTCGTGCTGTTTCACCAGTGCGTCGTATTCCCCAGTACAATTACTCGTCGCGTCTGTCCCTTGTGTCATCGTGTCGTCCGCATCCTTGCATTTATCATTTTTGTCATATGCATCATACTAGATTCGTGGCTTTGTCAGCATTATAGCTCGTTCTGTTTTGTCCGTAGCATAGCATGTCTTTGCATATAAGGGTAAAATTTTTGGTTATCTGTATTTAAATCCCTTTCACCAAGATTTTTCGAGTCTATGTCGCTCAAATCATCCGGTGAAGCTATTTAAATAGGGGCAACTGTCATACCCCAAAATTTACCCTTAGTTTATTAGGTTCATTTCGCATTTCATTTTATTCTACATTGCGTTTTAACTAACTGCTAACCGGTTTATTCAGTTTGTTGTTGTTGCAGGAAAATAACGCTAGGTGCGCTTTAATTTATGAAGGGAAAAAGGGTCGTTATCATAAACCATATGAATTTGAGGGTGCTGAAATGAAATTGAATTTGGGTTGAATCGGTGCGAGAATCGGCTGCAAGGAATTTATTCTGACCAGAGCACAATTTCCTGCTTTCTGCTACCTACCAGTCAATTTTTAAAGAAAACAATGGAATTTCGGTGCGCGTTGAATTTATAATGAATATCTGTTGTTTTAATCATGACTGTTAGTTGAGCTGATTCAGGTTACCAAGTTAAATCATTCGAGAGGTGGTTTGAATTTTCAATACAGAAGACAGTTCGATTTGCCGTTTAACTGAATTTCTCTGCTTATCTGTTCGAGGCCATATTCATTGACTTTATTATCGGGATGATTAATTTTCGAATTCAGAGTTTGGAACGCCGAAGCATAATCAGATAATTTTCATTAGATGGATTAAATCAGTTGAATTTATAGAGATTGGACGAATTCATTCAGACGAATTTATTTGGAGGGGCTTAACCGATTAAATTTAATTAAATGAATTTAGTTGTTTGAGTTTATTTGGAGGAATTTAGTCGGATAAAGTTAATTAAATAAATTTGCTCGTTTAAGTTTAATCGGAGGAATTATTTGGAGATTGCAATCGAAGATTTTAATCGGAGGAATGTGATTGAAGAAATAATTTGAATTTATTCATTTAAATTCTATATTATTACAATATTACATTTATTACAATATTACAAAAAATTTACAATTACGAAAAGTGCTAAAAAACCTAATTTTTCTAAGGTTGTCTTCGTGTCCGATTCTTCAACCTTCGATTTTTCTGAACCTGCAAAGAAAACCGACAACATGGAAAATAATGTTTAAATGGTTAGAATCAATAAAAATGGTTTTGATCGATTCCGATACCCTCAGTTAATTATCATCATCGGGTACGTCGGGAGGGTAACGAAATATTCTGCCGCCAGCTCCCGACTTTAATTTCTCGACCCCCGCACGGACCCGACAATATCTGTTCAATTTTGTTTCCGAGAGAGAGAAAAGTAATTTTTTAAGAAAAAGTGATTTTGAAAATAAGTGCTTTTTGGAAAAAGCACTTATTCAAAAATGGATTTTGCCAAACAAGCCACAAACAACATTTCTCAAAACCAAGCAGATCAAACAACCAAGCAGCCAACAAGCTCCTGAAAAAATCAAAACCACCAAGTCCAGAAAATCCGCAAAAAACGCAACAGTCAGCAACAATTTTCGCAACAACTGTAACCTCCAAATGCAACAAAATCATCACAACAAATAAACCGAGTCAACATGCATCAAATCCGCAACCAAGATCGTAAAATAAATCAAAACGGCAAGCTCATCAAATCCACAACCAAGATCGTAACCGTATCACGAATCCAGGATTTTTTGGAGGAACCAAAAAGAACACCAAGAACAAATCAAAGGCGGCTACAAACAACAAACAACCCATCATCATCAAACTTTGCCACCTAGAATCCGTCAAAAAAATCCATCAACAAACCAAAAGAATTTCGTAAGGCTTCATCATTATATTGAAATTTTGATGTTTTTGCAGGAAATATTAAGGAGAAGAAGAAGACGCTTGGTCAGAGGAGAGAAAACTCGTGCAGAGAAATCTCCATTGGAGATGTCTGCCGTGCCAAGGAGGAAGAAGGGACCCTAATGCATGCAAAGGCCCTCTTATATGCCCCTTTCCTTTTTAGCCATTTTAATATTCTTTTCAATCTTTTATTTTTAATCCTTATTAGTGTTAATTATCAAATGTCAAATTCTGTTTTTAAAATTTAAAATATTAAATAAATTGCTAAATAAGTTTTAGTTTGAATTTTAACAAAGACCAACCAGAAGAAAATTAATTAAGATTTTAACTTTTGAAATAACCATTCTCTAGAATCTGACTTTTAAAAGAATGATTGAAAATCATTTTATAATTTAAACTAACTTGTGTAATTTAAAATTAATGTGTTTTAAGAAAAAATTTAATCTAACATCTTTACAATAAAAATAAATTTTAATAGAATCTCTTTTTTTAATTTAACACCAACGCTGCTTTTAAAAATAAAAATGAAAAATTATAACTTTTTTATAAAAAAAAAACAAAATCTATTTTTTTTGTAATTTAATAATTAATTATTTTAATAAATCCCTAAATTTAAGCTCTAATTTTATTCCACTAAAGAAATTTTTTTCCTAACACTTTTGCCATTTAATTTCTAACTTCTAATTGAACTCTGACCTAAAAATTCTAAAATAAAATTCCTAACATCCCCGATTGAATTTTTGCCTAATTTTCATGTCATTCCTAACATTATTTTCCCTTTGTACAATTACTAATTTCATATTCGTTCCGTATTTTTTATGGTTGTAATTTATGCGAGGCAATCGTCGCTTTTATTTCATTATTATTTTTGCATTTTTTATGGTTGTAATTTACGCGAGGATATCATCGCTTTGCAATTCCTTTACTGTTTTCGTACTTTCCTATACTTCAATAATGCCGCTTAATTATCTTTCATTATATTATTTCACTGTTAAGATTCCCCTCCGAAGGAATAGGTCTAGACGTTGACCGCCGCGTCATTAGTCTTTACTTTTGACTCTTTCACCGTTCAAACCCTAATTGCCTAGGCGTCCCGCCGTGGACCGTTTTACCCCTTACCCTAGCATTAGAATAAAGAGTCACCGTACTCCGTTTTAGGTTTCCCGCCATGGAATACCTCTTTTACCCTTTTTCAATTCAACTAATTTTAACGTAGAGATAGGAGTTGCCGCACTCCACGTAAACGCTTCCCTACGAACGTTTATTCCCCCAGGAAACCTTGACCACAGTCAAGAAGTTTCTAACCTCCCTTTCAAGGGGAACTACGATTACTCTGATTCCATCCCCTACCTCGGATACATAGGCACAAGATGCGAATCTTGGCGAGTAAACTTAGGACTAACCCTTAGGTCTCTCTTTCACCTTTAACCCTTAGCATATACCTTAAACCAGATAATCAAGCAAAATAGTAAACTTTAAACAAGAGGTTCCTGTAGGATACTACAGAAGTTTAGGGTGCTAATACCTTCCCTAGGCTTAACCAACCCCTTACCTAGATCTCTCCCCGCATTGTGTTTATGATGCAAAATTAGGTGTTTCCTTTCTTTGACCTTTCCTTCGGATAAATTAAAGACCGGTTGTAAACTAAAGATGTGATTCAAATTAATTAATAATTTGATATCCTATTCTCACCGCAACACCATTGAAGCCTGAATGTCCACCTATGAAACAGAAATTGAGAAGAACTTATCCTAACATGGCTGTGAAGATTAAAGAGGAGGTTCAAAAGCAGATTGATGCTGGTTTTCTTGTGACTGCTGAGTATTCTCAATGGGTGGCCAATATTGTGCTTGTTCCAAAGAAAGACGGAAAAGTCCGAATGTGCGTTTACTATCGAGATTTGGATAAAGCAAGTCCGAAAGATGATTTTCCACTACCACACATTGATATGCTGGTAGATAATACAACTAAGTTCAATATGTTTTCCTTTATGGATGGATTTTCGATTATAATCAAATAAAGATGGAACTTGAGGATATGGAAAAGAAAACATTCATTACACCCTAGGGACCTTTCTGTTACAGAGTGATGCCTTTCGGTTTGAAAAATGCTGGTGTAACGTACCAGAGAGCTATGACCACTTTGTTCCATGATATGATGCATAAAGAAATTGAGGTCTATGTGGATGATATGATTTGTAAGTTAAAGACTGAAGAAAATCATATTGAATACTTATTGAAGTTGTTTCAATATTGAGAAAGTTTAAGCTTCGTCTAAATCCTAATAAATGCATTTTTGGTGTCGATTCTGGAAAGTTCTTGGGATTTATTGTCAGTGAGAAAGGCATTGAAGTTGTTCCTGGTAAAGCTAAAGCTATTTAGGAAATGTCTTCACCCAAAACAGAAAAACAAGTAAGAGGATTCTTGGGACGTTTGAACTATATCTCTCGATTTATATCCAATATGACTGCCACATGTGCGCCGATCTTCAAACTTCTTCGCAAAGATCAGGGTTGTGCATGGACAGAGGATTCTCATAAAGATTTTGAAAGAATTAAAGAGTATATGCTTGAATCTCCTATTTTGTCTCCTCCCATGGAAAGAAGACCTTTGATCATGTATTTGACTGTGCTGGAAGAGTCTATGTGTTGTGCTCTGGGTCAACAAGATGAGTATGGTCGAAAAGAGTTTGCTATTTATTATTTGAGCAAGAAGTTCACCGATTGTGAATCTCGGCACTGAATGCTTGAAAAAACATGTTCTGCTTTAGCTTGGGCTTCCAAACGCCTCCGCTAGTATATGTTGAATCGTACAACTTGGTTGATATCTAAAATGGATTCAATCAAGTATATCTTTGAAAAGCCTGCTTTAACTGGGAGGATTGCTCGTTGGCAAATGTTGTTGTCAGAATATGATATCGAGTACCAAACTCAAAAAGCGATAAAGGAAGTGTTTTAGTTGATCATTTGGCACACCAACCAATTGATGATTATCAACCTATCAGGTTCGACTTTCCTGATGAGGATGTGATGTATCTAAAGGTTAAAGATTGTGAAGAACCATTACCTGAAGAAGGGCCTGAGCCTGGATCCCGATGGGGTTTGATTTTTGATGGAGCTGTTAATGAGTATGGAAATGGTATTGGAGCAATTATTGTTACTCCTCATGGTTCTCGTATTCCTTTTACTGCAAGGTTGGTGTTCACTTGCACAAATAATATGGCAGAGTATGAAACGTATATTATGAGCTTGGAAGAAGCTATTGATTTAAGAATCAAGATTCTTGATGTATATGGAGATTCAGCCCTGGTGATTAATCATATTAAAGGGGAGTAGGAGACACGTCAACCTGATTTAATTTCTTATCGGGATTATGCAAGAAGGTTGTCAACTTTCTTCAATAAGGTTGAGTTTCACCATATACCCAGACCGGAGAATCGAATTCCAGATTCTTTAGTGGCTTTATCCTCCATGATAGTGGTAAATCATTGGAATGATGTGCCGAAAATTGATGTTATGCGTCTCGATAGACCAACTCATGTGTTTGCGGTTGAAGAGGTTATTGATGATAAACCTCGGTATTATGATATTAAATGTTTTCTTCGGAATCAAGAGTACCCACTCGGGGCATCCAAGAAGGATAAGAAAACTTTGAGAAGATTGGATGGTAGTTTCTTCTAGAATGATAATGTGTTGTATAAGAGAAATTATGACATGATCTTGCTTAGATGTATATACAAGCATGAAGCATAAATGTTGATGAGAGAAATTCATGAAGGATCCTTTGGTACCCATGCCAATGGGCATGCAATGGCAAAGAAGATGTTAAGGGTAGGTTACTATTGGCTGACAATGGAATCTGACTGTTGTAAATATGTGAAGAAGTGCCATAAGTGCCAGATTTATGCTGACAAAATTCATGTGCCCCCAACTCCTCTCAATGTTATCTCTTGTCCATCGCCTTTCTCCATGTGGGGCATTGATATGATTGGACTAGTTGAGCCTAAAGCGTCAAACGGAAACCGTTTCATATTTGTGGCTATTGACTATTTTACCAAATAGGTTGAAGCGACATCATATGCCAATGTGACCAAGCAAGTAGTGGTACGGTTTATTAAGAACCAAATCATATGTCGGTATGGTGTTCCGAACAAGATTATCACTGATAATGGGTCAAATCTAAATAACAAGGTGATGAAGGAATTATGCGATGAGTTTAAGATTGAGCATCATAATTCTTCTCCTTATAGACCCAAGACAAATGAGGCTATTGAAGCTGCTAATAAGAACATTAAGAAGATAATTCGGAAGATGATTGTTACATACAAGGATTAGCATGAGATGCTCCTTTTTGCTCTACATGGGTATCGTACATTCGTTCGCACTTCAACAGAAGCAACCCCTTTCTCTCTTGTTTATGGTATGGAAGAAGTGCTCCTGATAGAGGTTGAAATCCCTTCTATGAGAGTTTTGATGGAAGCTGAATCATCTGAGGTTGAATGGTGTCATAGTAGATATGACCAGTTGAATCTGATTGAGGAGAAAAGAATGACGGCCATGTGTCATGGCCAATTGTATCAATAGAGAATGAAGAAATCATTTGACAAGAAGTTTCGACCTCGTGTGTTTAAAGAAGGCGATCTCGTGCTAAAAAAGATCTCGACTTTTACCAATGATTATAGGGACAAGTGGACTCCTAATTATGAAGGCCCATATGTTGTTAAAAGAGCCTTCTTCGGAGGTGCGTTAATTCTTACAACTATAGATGGTGAAGATTTCACTCGTCCTGTGAATGCCAATGTAGTCAAGAATTATTTCGCCTAAAAAAATAAAAAAAACAGCTCGCTAAGTTGAAAACCCGAAAGGGAGACTTAGGCAAAAATGAGTGTCTCGGTGGATTAAAAACCCGAAAGGGTGGTCCAGGTAAAAATTAAAGACAAAAACATAAATAATTGTCCCGGTAGATTGAAAATCCGAGAGGGAAATCTAGGCAAAAGTTAGGGATTATGGCAAGTGATTGCATCTGGCCAGTCTTGATCGTTTGAAGCAACATTTCCTATCAAGGACTTTACTCCAATCATCCTCAGTTGAAGTCTCAAACACAATGGAATTCAAAGTTGTTAGAGAGAATAATGGTCATTGTATTTCAACATAGCCTTTTACATTGTACTTACCATTTTTCAAGTTTTGTAATGAACCGTGGAGTTACGCCTTCTGTAGACTACCATTCTATCAATAAAATTTGGGCCTTTGTCCCTTTATTTGCAATTCTTATTTTGTTTCTGTTTGCAGAGTTTCATTTTATTTTTTATGATGATTTTAGAAACAAATGTGAATAATTGACACAAAAAATAATTAAGGGACTAATCTGAACCCAAGGATATAGTTAAGGGACAAAAAAGGGTATTTAGCCTAAAAAAATCCTTTGATTTATGAATATAAAAAGGAATGTCAACAGTTATTCCAAGAATGGTAAAATCTCGAAGTGTAACACTTAGTGTTATCTTCTCCGCGGAGTTCATTCTCATTGATACTCTCCTTAGTAGAGTTTGTTAATGTTTTCCTCAGCAGGGTTCATTCTTACTCCTCTGGTAGAATTTATTGATAGCTCCCCAGTAGAGTTGTGTTGATGTTTCTTCAGTAGAGTTTTTGATATTTCTTCAGCATATTTTTGTTCCTATGGATAACCAGATGAGTGTTGTTCGATTTTTCCCAACTAAGTCTTGATTTAAATCTTCTCCAACTGAGCATGTTTTCTTCATCTAGCCAGGTTATGGTTAGGTAGCTGAGCAGTTTGAGGGTCACCTCTCCTTGATGTTAATGCCCATGTAGAGATTTGTCCTTGTTGATCCCCAATAAAGGCTATGCATTATTACTTTAGATGTTTCCCAAGCAAAGAGCAATATTGCTTTATTTTAAGAAGTGTTGATATAGCAGTTACCTGTTGGGTTTTCTCTCACCTTGTGTTGGGTATTGATTTAAAATCCCCCACAACTTGACTTTATGCTATAAAGTTAACTTCTTATTCCCCGGCAAGTTCATAATGTTTCTCTCAGAGTTGGCTAGTCCTCAGAGTTCTTTCTTGTATCCTTAGAAGAGCCGTGTTATTCTCTAATGGAGTTTGTGTAGCTGTTTACATGATTACATTCCCCAGGGGATCCATTATTTTTCATAGTAGATCTCTCATTCCCTTTTGAAGCGGATTTCGATTGATTTTTATTCTTCCCCAGGATGGGTCAGGAAGATTTGGGTTGATGTTCCCCCAACAGTTTATCCTCTGTCCTTGAAGCAGGGCTCATGTTGTTATCCTCTTTGTGGATTATTGATTATTGAAGATCGATCTTTAGGTTTTTCCCCAAGCAATATCTTCCTCTCCTCAGCGAGATTTGAGCCTTATAGTAGGATTTATTTTCCTTTGATGGCTTTTGCTTATTTCTTGCAGGATTTCTTCAGTTAAATCCCTAGCAGGATCTCCAGTGATGTCTCCAGCTTATTGAGATTAACCGAGTATTTCAGTGGTGTTGTGATGTTTTATTCACCCTCTGTTTATCCTTCTTTGTCTATTTGTCAACACATTCATACTCATATGCATTGCATGTACATTCATTTTGGTTGAGCATAACATGTTTTTGTTGCATTGTACATCTTGCATTTTTGTTGGTGCTTCCTTGCTCTCTGGTGCTGTTGTCCCAGTGGAGTGTCCGTGTCCTCTCTCCATTAGAGTGTCGACCCTAAGCAGAAAATGCCTATCCTTTATAATTCCCCACTGAGTTTATGCCTCGTGGAAAATGTTTGTTTTAGCTTTTCTCCCCATCTTTTATCTGAATGGAATTGATCCCCAGTTGAGTTATTTCCTCATTGGGCCGAGTCTTGTTTGACCGTTTCTCTCCAGTTTGTTCATGGATTGAACTTTGGTCTCTTGCAGTGATTATATTGATTTTCTCTGGGTTGTGGAACCTGGATGATGAGAAGGAATTTCTTTCTTTCTTTTGAGGATTTATTTTCCTCGGCAGAAATCTGTTATTAATCCCATCAGAAGATAAAGATTTGAATTTCCCCAGCGGTGTTTTGATAACACTCTCTTGGTAATAGCTTGTGCGGCTTCAAGTGGCAGCATCTTTATTTGAGCAGCTTGTGTGTCCCCAACAAGGTAAATCTCACCTGGTAACAAGTGGAAGCCTATTTATTTGAGCAGCTTGTGTAATCTTCAGGGATTTATCTGTATCTTCGCAATAAATGGCGGTTCTCTAGTTCATTCTCAACAGAGAAGTTTATTGCAAAATGTTGTATCCTTATCCGACCAGCTTTTCCATCAAATGGCATCTTTGTGGAAGAAGTCCCGGTGAGAAGTTTGCTGTGAAATCCTCAACAGATGGTTGTCTCTTTATTTGAGAAGTCTGTTGTATGATTTAACCTGCCTGTATCTCTTTTGAAGATCCCCGACAGAGTTATGAATGTTTCATCCCCAACAGATGGTTGTCTCTTTATTTGAGAAGTATGTTGTATGGTTTGAGCTGCCCAGTGACAGGTAGCTAATGATATATTTCTCGTCCTACCCAGTGACAAGTAGTCGAGTATGTTTGTCCTACCCAGTGACAGGTAGTCGAACTTTATTTCGTTCTTCTACCCAGTGACAGGTAGTTGAATTATGTTTGTCCTACCCAGTGACAGGTAGTCGACCTTTATTTTCTTCTTCTACCCAGTGACAGGTAGTTAAATTATGTTTGTCCTACCCAGTGATAGGTAGTCGACCTTTATTTCCTTCTTCTACCCAGTGATAGGTAGTTTAATTCTGTTTGTCCTACCTAATAACATGTAGTCTACCTTTATTTTCTTTCTCCTACCCAGTGACAGGTAGTTGAGTTTTGTTTACCCTACCCAGTGACAGGTAGTTGGTAATCCTTCAGTGAGAGTCCATTGCCTTTATTTTCTACCTAGTGACGTATATCCAGTAATGTTTCTTCACCTTTTGAGTATATTTCCTTTATTTTCTACCCAGTGACAGGTAGTAGGTAATATCCCTCATCCTTTTCAGTCAGTTACCGTCATATTTTCTACCCAGTGATAGGTAGTCGGTAATATTTTCTTGTGAGTTCATTGCCTTTATTTTTCTACCTAGTGGCGGGTAGCCGGTAATGTTTCTTCACCTTTTGAGTATATTGCCTTTACTTTTTCTTCACCTTTTGAGTATATTGCCTTTAGTGAGCTGTGATGAAAGGGGAAATGGTTATCGAAACTCCTGCTAAGGGATCATTGGCTACTTCTCTTGTTTTCTTGAATTGTCCCTTGAGAATCTTTGATAGGGATTTTGGTGTGGATCTCATTTACTTTCTGTTGATGAATCTCGATGTTATCTTGGGAATAAACTGGTTGATGTTTAACCATGTTCAGATTAATTGTCTTAATTAATCGGTGTGGTTTCCTACTCCTAGTGGTGAGGAAGGAGATGACTTCTTATCTATGGAAGGGTTGAAGGAGCTTTTAGAAGATGACACTCAGGTGTTTGCGATGTTCGCATCGCTATCTGTTGACAGCCAAGCTATAATCGATGAAGTGTAAGTGGTACAAGAGTTTCCAAAATTATTTTCGGAGGATATTTTAGATGTACCACCAGAAAAAGAAGTGGAGTTTACTATTGATCTTGTCTTTGGTACCAAACCTATTTCTATGGCACCATACAGGATGTCGGCTTCAGAATTAGCGGAGTTGAAGAAAAAATTGGAATATTTGTTGGAAAAGAAGTTTGTAAGACCAAGTGTGTCGCCTTGGGGAGCTCCGGTAGTGTTGGTAGAGAAGAAACATGGTAGTATGAGATTGTGTATAGATAACCGACAGTTGAGCAAAGTGACGATTAAGAACAAGTATCCATTTCCCATAATAGATGATTTGATGGATCAATTGGTAGGTGTTCGAGTGTTCATCAAGATAGACTTGAGGTTGGGTTATCATCAAATAAAAGTAAAAGATGAAGATGTTCAGAAGACTGCGTTCAGAACTCGTTATGGACATTATGAATATTGGTGATGCCTTTTGGTATTTCTAATGCACCCGATGTATTTATGGAGTATATGAATCAGATTTTTCATAACTACTTAGATAAGTTTTTTGTAGTGTTCATTGATGACATTCTGATCTATTCTAACTCAGAAGAAGAGCATGAAAAGAATTTGAGGATTGTGTTGCAAGTTCTGAAGGAGAAGAAAATTTATGCTAAACTATCAAAGTGTGAGTTCTGGTTAAAGGAGGTTACCTTCCTTGGTCATGTTATTTTAGGAAATGGTATTGCAGTGGATCCTTCCAAGGTAGATGCAGTTCTACAGTGAGAAACTACAAAGTCAATTACCGAAATTCAAATATTTTTAGGGTTGGCTGGTTATTAACACAGATTCATTGAAGGTTTTTCCAAGTTAGCACTTCTGTTAACTCAGCTGACCTGTAAGGGTAAGCCGTTCATATGGGATATTCATTGTGAGATGAGCTTCATAGAATTGAAGAAGAGGTTGACTACAGCTCCGGTTTTGGTTTTGCTTGAACCAAATGAACCTTTTGAAGTATACTATGATGCATCATTGATGGGTTTGAGAGGTGTGTTGATGCAAGATGGAAAAGTTGTGGCTTATGCTTCCCAATAATTGTGGATTCATTAGAGGATCTATCCTACTCATGACTTAGAGTTGACTGCAGTAGTGTTTGTATGGAAAATATGGAGACATTATTTGTATGGTTCTAGGGTCGAAGTGTTCAGTGACCATAAAAGTCTGGGGTACTTGTTTGATCAGAAAGAATTAAACATGAGGCAACGTAAATGGTTGTAATTATTGAAAGACTATGATTTCGGCTCAAACTATCATCCCGATAAAGCTAAGGTCGTGGTTGATGCTTTAAGTCGGAAGTTATTACAGATGTTAGCGATGATGGTTAGAGAGTTAGAGCTTGTGGAACAGTTCAGAGACATGAGTTTAGTCTGTGAATTAACACATCAGAGTGTGAAGTTGGGGATGCTAACAATCAACAATTATTTTCTTGCTAGAATTAAAGATAATCAGAAACTGGATGTGAAATTGGTGGACTTGATGGCTGGAGATGGTCAAGCTACAAAGAATGATTTCAAAGTGGATGTACAAGGTGTGTTGAGATTTAGGAATATAATTTGTGTTCCCGATAATGCAAAATTAAAGAAGATGATTTTAGAAGAAGGTCATCGAAGTAGCTTAAGTATCCATCTGAGAGCTACTAAGATGTACCAAGGTTTGAAGAAGATATTCTGGTGGTCAAGAATGAAGCGCGATGTTGCGCAGTTTGTTTATGCTTGTCTGACTTGCCAGAAGTCAAAGGTTGAGCATCAGAGACCTGCATGGTTGATGCAACCGTTAGATGTTCCAGAATGGAAATGTGACAACATTTCTATGAATTTTTTACTGGATTGCCAATTACTCCGAAAGGACATGATGTTATTTGAGTGGTAGTGGATAGATTGACGAAGTTGGCTCATTTTATTCCGATTAACATCAATTTTTCTATGCAGAAGTTGGCAGAGATCTACATCCGTGTAATTGTGAAGTTACATGGAATTCCGTTAAACATAGTGTCAGATAGAGATCTGAGGTTCACCTCTAGATTTTGGGAGAGTTTACAAGAGGCGTTCTAAATTGAGATTGAGTTCGGCTTATCATCCACAGACGGATGCTCAGACGGAGAGGACTATTCAGACGTTATAAGATCTGTTGAGGGCTTGTGTTCAAGAACAAGGAGGCACTTGGGATAATCACTCGTTGTTTATTTAATTCACTTATAACAACAATTTTCATTCTAGTATTGGGATGCCATCTTTTGAAGCTTTGTATGGTCAGAGATGCAGGACGCCTTTGTATTGGCATGAATTAAGTTAAAGTGTGGTGCTTGGACATGAACTAGTCCAACAAACTACAGAGAAAGTGAAACTAATTCGAGAACAAATGAAAGCTTTTCAGAGTACACAAAAAACTATCATGACAAAAGGAGAAAGGATCTTGAGTTCCAAAAAGGGGACCATGTATTCTTGAGAGTCACTCCAGTGACCGGTGTTGGACGTGTCTTAAAGTTGAAGAAGCTCACTCCTCGATTTATCGGTCCATATCAGATATCCAGGCGGGTAGGAGTTGTTGCATATAGAGTGGCGTTGCCACCAAGTTTGTCCAATTTGCATGAAGTATTTCATATTTCGCAGTTGCGAAAATACATTCCAGATTCGTCGCATGTGATTTTGATGGACGATGTGCAAGTAATGGATAATCTTATTTAGAGGCATTACTTGTGAGAATTGATGGTCACGAGGTGGAACAATTGCGAGGCAAGGAGATTGCCCTCGTGAAGGTAGTGCGGGGAGGAGCCGTTAGAGGAAATATAACTTAGAAATTGGAGAGCAGGATGCGAGAGTCGTATCCTGAGTTATTTGCGTCATGTAACTTTCGAGGACGAAAATATTTTAAGTGGGGGAGAGTTATAACGCCCCGTTTTATTTTAAATTATTTTTCATAATTTGATTATATGAATTTGTGTGTATGAATGTGATTATGTGTGCTTTGTTGTATTTGGGGATACCCTTGGTGTGAAGTAGTAACCTTAATAGTATACCTTGAGGGTGAAGAAGTGTGTGAGCCTTTAAGTAGAGATTAGTGGTCTAAGAAGTAAAACTAAATAGAAATATTAGTGATAATTATTTAATTATTTAATATTAGGTGAATATTAATTTAATTAAATAATTGTTGGGAATTATTATTATTATTATCATTTTAATTAGACGAGATTAATAATAATAATATAATAAAATAAAATATAATGAAATATTAGGTGTGTGGAGATTTGAAGGACGTGATGGTAATTGAAAAAGATTTGAGTCAGTTTTTCATCGTAAGTGAAATTGGAACAGAAGTTGAAAGAGGCTAGGGAAAAGAAGAGGGAAGAACTCCATTAGAGAAGAAAAAGCTCTTCAATCTAAGGTAAAAGTGGGGTTCTGATTTTCTAAGGAATATTATGATGAATAGTGGGTAATTGGTGTAAATTTGAATGATGTGAGAAATGGTAGATTTAGGGTTCAGATTGTTGTTAATTGTTGCTGATTATAATGATTATTTATAAAATTGATGAACTCATTGATCTTGATGTTGTATGATTATGTTGCATTGTGTTGGATTGTTGATGATAATGATTTTGCCGTAACATCCTAAGTTGCGTGTGTTTAATTTAATTGCTCTGATTTTTTTTTTATTAAAAATATTACGGGAGAAAATTACGGTGTTACAACGAGCATATAGGATTTGGAAAATATGCTTTGAGTTCTTCCCAAAGAACCTTCAAAGCTGTGAAGAACTCAGAAAGTGATTGTGAATCTTGCTCCAATGAAAAGATTTTACATTTTAGTTTAGAAATGTGAATAAAATCACCTTGTGAGAAACATTCATTGAGGTCATTCCAAACATGAATAGCGTTCTCAAGAAAGATGATGCTTTGGACAATGGATTCTTCAACTGAATTCATAATCCAAGTATGGATTAACATGTTACAACGATTCCAAACTTTGAGGTTTAGATCAAATTCTTAGGAAATTGAAATTGATCCATCGACAAAATCGAATTTGTTCTTTCAACCAAATGCACATTGCGTGTATCTCGCTCATGCATGGTAGTTTGAATGTGTTAAAACATACTTAATCAAATCAGAACACCAACAACAACATTGATGCCACCAGGAACCATTTTGAAGGAAGTGTTGCTGAACAGAGCTCTTTTGATCTATGATATCATCATGAAGTTTGCATAAATCATGATGAATATGCACGAATATTAAAGAGAAAAAATAAAAAAATAAAAGAAATATGGTTCATCATTTTAAAGTTAGTTACAATATAGATTTACACAGAGGCTTGAGACTCTAACAACTTGTAATTGAATGTAACTAGCACAATCTTAATTGTAATTTTCTATAATAAGACTAGACTAAATTAATGTGATTCAATACCAAATTAGAAGAAAAATCATGCAATATTAGATGGTTAACTTAGCATGCACGTTAACTCTGCAATTATGCTTCAACAATACCAAATATTAAAATACTCACAAGTAACTGCAACACATGAAAATATAAAACAAAAACTGAATTAATTGAACTAACCAACTACAAACATGTTTATTTTTTAAATAAAGAATTAAAATAATAATTCCCTCTACCACATCCTAAAACGTGAAACTTAATAACCGAAACAAAATACACTCAAACAAGTCAAAAATAATTATTCTCTAATAATTAGAATTAATTACTAATTAAATTTTAAGAGATTAATTTATAATTATTATCATAACTTTATTTTGAGAAGAAAAAAACATTGCCATCTTCACTCACACGGTAAAATGTCGTTGAGAAAAAGAATGCGACTACGTAAAATGTCGTTGAAAGAAAAGTGATCGGTTAGAAGATTCATTTCACACGTGTATGAAACCGTATAGCGACACGTGGCACACGTAAAACAGAATCTTTGAAATGAAGAAAAAAGCATTAGAGTAAAAATGTGACGTTTATTTTCTCACGCGACGAAGAAGAAAAGAAACAACCGAATAAGAAACATGTAACCTGGCAACGAGAAAACGCATCTCAATCTTATCTTTGTCGTACGTTAAAATTCAGAGACATGTGGGCCCCGCCACTTTGCTTGTGGAGGATGTACTGTTCCCATTTCCCACCATTAACACTTTCTTTCTTTTCCTTCCGGTACTATACTATGCTCTTTTTGATATTACTTGTTTCTTATACAATAATTGTGTTTTTGACCTTTAACCATTTTATCTATTTTGTTTTATTAATAATTATTATATTTTTTTATGATAAATATAAATTCACTGTGATGTAAATTATATTAATAAGTAATATTATTTATAAAATCATCATTATTATTGAATAATGAGTTTTTATTGGTTGGATTCATAGACTTTTGAAAGATTGTGTTTATATATTTAAAGTTTTATAAAATACCGTGTTTATGTTGATCTTCAATATGGCGGTGCTAGGTAGCACTCTAACGCCTAAGTCATTTCAAGATTGAAGATGTGTGAACCCACTTTATACATTTGGTCAAGTTGAGTGTATTGAAGGTGAATAGGGTCTCAATTATTTGGGTCTTTGGCCGATCCAGAACAGTTGTCTCAAAGGCTTTGTTGGACATTAAGGAAGTTGGGGAAGCCTTTAGTGATTTTGGGCCGATCTCTAAGGATGTTGTCCGAAGTGAGCGAGAACAAAAACGCTTGGAGTTTGTTAAATAGTAGTAAGGAATAAGCACATTAAATGCATTTCCATCATTGAAATGTTCGGTGCACTTGAGTGCACTCGAGTTTGTATATATTCCTTAGGAGAACTTCAACTATTGATTTCATATTCCTTTCCATCACAAATTTGGATTGCTCAATCAACTTTGCTTATAAATAGGTGGGAGTTGAACTCTAAAAAACTTTTCTTAATTCTTAGCATTCAAGTTCATTCATACTCACTTTAGTAGTAAATGTTTTATCATCTTCTTTTTTGAAAGAGTTCATCACCAGTTATAACTTTCCTATCAAAGTCCATGCCTTACTTCATTCACTTCGCTTCATCAATCTCTTATAGTCGGATACCCTCTCAATTTAAGCTTTTAACTTCAGATTTTCCTGTTTTCTAGTCAGGATGAGTGATAGTACTATTAACCTAGCGAGTAATTCTGAGAGCGATAATTTTTCTGCTACAAGAATGGACACATCCCTTGATTCTCATCTCCCTCCCCTTGCTCATGATTGCATAGAACCATACGTTATATCCTTATTTGATGATCTTGACTTAGAAAGGGCATTTGGGAACTCCCTTGAGGAAGGAGCTTCTTCATTTGACTCATTTGAAGCTCTTTTATCAGATGATTGTGAAAAGGTGAATCATAATGAAGTCCCCATGCCCCCTTGTTTTGACTAAGGAGGAAATAAAAGCTATCAAGCGGGTAAGGGAACAAATCGATGGTTTCGTTTAACTATTCCTGAGAACCAATAGTAATGGAACCAACAACGTTGAGGTGAAAACCCACTTGAATCTTCGGGGTAGTTCAGATGTAGTATCTTGGATCACTCCTGACGAACATTCTAAGGCCAACCATTTAGCATGGAAATGTGTGATACTAGTTGAGCCGGTCGATACAGTTAAATATGTCTGGGTGGATGTCGAGGTAGTGGGTACCTCGTCCATTCTAAATAATGAGGCAACAATAGAGGCTCTTGGCGCCGTGGTCGGTGATCCTCAAGATTGTCCGGTTCTTTCAGTGGGTCCGAAGAAGAGGATGTGCAATTCTTTTCACGATTGTGCGGTTTTGCTCTATGAGTGTTGTTCACAAGTATAAGACTGCAAATGTCTTTTTATGAATTTGAAGCGTCTGTCTTGAAGCATTTGAAAGTTTCCCTTTCCTAGCTTCATATGATGTCCTAGGCTTACATGCAGGTATTCTAGCTGTGCACTGAGCATAAGTCTTAGAAGCCTTCACTCAGGTTATTTTTGAACTTATTATACCTGGTTCGCACCTCCTAGGTCGCGGGCTCATTAGCTTCCACCCAAACAGACCTTCGTTCAAGCACTTCACCCATAATTGGGGCAATTTTTTGAAGTATTTTTTCGTTGGTGAAAAACCTTACGCCAGAGCCTCATCTTACCTTTTGTTACTCCCCTACTGAATCTTCCTGCTTCTGTAAAGGCACATTTTAAAAGTATTTGTCTTCATTTCGTTTTTGCCGGGATGCCCATTTCTACAGACACTATGCCAAAAAAGACCTTTAACAGCGCTTTTTTTTGGCTTTAGCAGCGCTGCCTAAAGTGGCGTTGCTAAAGGTAAAGACAACACTTTTTTTTGCCTTTAGCAGCGCTTTTTTTTTTGGCCTTTAGCAGCGCTTTTTTCACCCTATAGCAGCGCTTTCATAACCGCTGCCTAATCCCCCTTCATCTCCCCCCTTTAGCAGCGCTTTTTAAAAGCGCTTTCTTAGACCCCCCCTTTAGCAGCGCTTTTTTAAAGCGCTGTCTTAGACCCCCCCTTTAGCAGCGCTTTTTTAAAGCGCTTTCTTAGACCCTCATTTTCCAACCTATAGCAGCGCTTTTTTATGCCTCTTTTTGCCCCTTTAGCAGCGCTTTTTTTAAAAGCGCTGTCTATTCTTCACGATTTTGAATTTTTTTTAATAAAAATAATCACATTTTTTATATATTTTTCAATAAACCTGCCTATAACAAATACATTCCCTGCTTATAATTCAGGTCTTTAGTTCAACAGTTTGGCCTTATATATAACAATTATTTTGGCCTTATTTTTGTGTATTCATCAATTTGCAATATTATACACAATAACTAAAGTATACATTATAATTCATCACTTTGAAATATTATACACATAAACCTGCTTAAATATATTACAACACAGTCCGATCCTCAGAACAAAATCACATATACAATCAATTCACATATAATTACAAATCTGATAACTTTACAAATAGATACAATATCAGATGTCACATTAGGAAGAAATAAACTTAACAATCTTTACTTGACTATTGAATTCTGTATGAGACTGCATGGAGTTCACTATCAGCCACAAATACACGGTTTTTTTCAAGCTTTGTATCATTATTCAATTGAATGTCTTCCAAGCTTAATTCAATAGAACATGATTCATCTTAACAACAGCACAAGCAAAAACAATAATAGATAAGTAACAATACACTTGAACAGGCCCATGTAGATCATTAAGTACTAGATTTCTATGAAATTTTCAGTTCTTATCATTATTTGAAGTTTCTGTTAATCAGATTAATAATTAAATATGTATTTATAGAATTAATCTTCATTATCATTACCTTCCAATATATATTTCCTCATGAAGTACCAAAGCAGCCAATACAGTCACAATCACTGTCACAAGAGGGCTAAACAATGCAGAGAAAAGAGGTCCTCTCTGTGTTATGCACCATGCTTGAAGACAAAACATAACCGCTGATCTCATAATTCCCTACAAAATATATTTATTACAAATTATCTAGGATTATGATGTATAAATATTGGTGTGTATCATCATGAAAAATTACCGCATATAAAGTGGAACCAAATTGAAGTAGAGAATTAATCTTCCATGCATTAAGGTCTGGCTCCAAGAATACTGTCACTACGGCTGATTGTAATGTTGAAATGAAACACATCCAAGCTGACAGTGATAAATAATTAGGATGACTTTTGTAAACTGGAACCTGAAAAATATATAAGGGTGAAATGTTATATGTTTATAGAATAATAGTTATATCATAAGTATTAATTATTAAGATTTTAAAAAACAGTCTCTGATGGTACCGATATTGATTTTGTTATTGATTCTGTTATTGACGGTTTTTATGATAAGGAATTAATTATGGTTAATTCACATCCGCAACAACCACTAACACCTGTGCCGACTAAAATCGTGTAAGCATAGACCGTTATTTAAGACTTTGATTGTACTGAAATTAAGTACCTGCAAAATTAGCCAAAATGACCAGGCAACACTACTTGCCAAAAGAAAAACACATCCTAGAAACCAATTCTTATCAGTATCACTTCCAGCCATGATTGATTTTGAAGGTATGATCGTTGCATTTAATAGTTTTGGACCCTTCAACAATACTATAGACAAAGCTCCACAAATACATATCAAAGTCCCCACAATTTTGGCTATAGTTCTCAAACTTCTAATATTTACTTTTTCCATTCTGTAAAATATTCAAAGAAACATATTATTATTGGTTTGAATTTTGATTGACTAACAAATATAAGTTAAGTTAGTTATTAATTACCCTACAAAGGCTGCTATTAAAAATGTAACTCCGGGAATAAGATTGATCATGACACTTGCAATTGAAGAAGACGAAAGATATAGTCCCTCAAAATATAGATTTTGATACAATGTAATGCTGCAACATCAAACATCATTATACATATACAAACATAAAGTTGTATGAATGATCTATACATTCTAAAACTATATCCACATTCATGAAGACACGTGAATTCATTAAATGTTGTGTAACTCGCCAAACAAACTTTATTTCAAAAAAGTTGTCGGATCTATATATTTATGTTTTAAAATTTAATAAATAAATAAGGATTATTTGTGAATTTAGACTATTTCATAGAAAAATAAGGATTAAGAAAAATAAATAAATTTCAAGATTAACAGAAACTTAAAGCTTTCATCTAAATCACAAATAGTGTGAAGTTTCTAAAGCAACATAATCTAAAAAATCATTGAATATATGTGCAGTATTTCCCTTATAAAAATTATTAGTAAAAAGAACTCATATAAGGTGTGGCATTTCAGCAAACACCTTGTATACGGCTAGATATAATGAAAGTTAACATAAGTAAATTCATTGTGGCATTTCAACAAACACCTTGTATACAAAACTCAAGCCAATATCAAACGAGTAATTTTCATCAACGGTATCAACAAAAACAAGTCAAAAACTCAGAAAAGAAGTAACACTAACATCATATAATCCAAAAAAATGAAATACTAAGACATTAATCCAGAAAAATGCAAAATGAAAAACTTCAAATACCGTAACAATGGACGGACGGCGGCAGAATGAGGTGACGACGGAATGACCGGAGGAAAGACGACGGACGGAGGCTGTCGGACGGAGGCGCAGACGGAATGCGTCGACGGTGACTGTTCTAATTCTGAATAGGGCAACGTTCGCGAGTGGAAATAAGAAAGAAGAAAACTGTTACGATTCTGTGAAAATATTGGAATTTTTTAAATTTATGCTACTTAAACCTATAGCAGCGCTTTTTTTGGCATTTAGCAGCGCTTTTAAAAGCGCTGCTATAGGTCTGCCTTATGACCCCCTTTAGCAGCGCTTTTTTTGGCATTTAGCAGCGCTTTTAGAAGCGCTGCTATAGGTATGCCTTAGGACCCCCTTTAGCAGCGCTTTTTTTGGCATTTAGCAGCGCTTTTAAAAGCGCTGCTATAGGTCTGCCTTATGACCCCCTTTAGCAGCGCTTTTTTAAAAGCGCTTTCGTAGACCCCCCCCTTTAGCAGCGCTTTTTTAAAGCGCTTTCTTTGACCCCCCCTTTAGCAGCGCTTTTTTAACAAGCGCTGTCTTAGGTATGCTATTTTTTTGTTTTTTTTTCATGACCCTTTAGCAGCGTTTTTTTAGAAAGCGCTGTCTTTTGTTGCGCTGCTAAAAGTCATTTCTGGCGTAGTGAGACCCAAACAAGTTCTTCTTTCCCCTTATGAGGCAGCTGAGAATGAAGACTTGTAATCCTGATTTTAAGGGCTCGGTTACGAAAAAGGATTTGGGTCCGGTGAGGTTCCTTCTTCTAAGATGAGGAAGAAACGAATTGACACTTACGCCATCTAAGTGTGAATGGCTAGGAGGAGAGGAACAAGATTTTTGGTGAGGACAGAGTCTTATAGATTTTTTTGACATGCGTTATTGTATTTTGCAAATAGCATGGATAAGTTGAAGCTATTTTTTTGACCTTGCTGATGCTCAAGGTATTAAACTAGTTGTACTAGCTAGGTTGTAATTCCTCCTCATAAAACCACTGCTCCTATTCCAATCATTGCTCATCTCTCTCACAATGAGGATGCTACTACTTCCTTTGGGGTCGAACAACTCATCAATGTGGCGGTCTTGCTCGTTGTGGAAGAAACACCCTCATCCCCAATTTTGATAAAGAGGGGCCGATATGTAGATCAATAATTCCCCCTCGAAGAGGGCTCTCCCAAATGGACCCGCCTGACCATGTATGCTTCGTCAAGGGAGATAACTCCTTTCTTGCGGATGCTTGACATTGTTCCATATCGATTTGCTTGCACTTTTGAGGAGTCTACTCTTGTTGTATCAGCAAGGGATTTGTCCTTCATCCAAAACGTCTCTAATGGGAGAAAATGACACTAATCTCTGAGACCTCTTATAACATGTATCAGAAATCCCTCCAAGGAGATAGACACTTGAAAGGGTAAATGTGAAGCCATGGAGTAGAAATTTTTTGCTTTTCAAAAGGAGGTGATCGAGCTGAAGGACAAGGCCAAACATATTGGCTCTCTACAAGAAGAGATAAAGACAAGGTTGTTGTTGTTAAAGACCATATGACTGGGAAGTGCTTTTGAGAAGAAAGTCGTGGGTGGTACAGACTGACGCAGGCTGTTTTGAGGAAGGTGTAATATCCTTTGGTTGTATCATTAGAGACCCCTCATCTAACATCTTTCTTGCAGCTTCAGAAAAGTTTCTAAGTCTTACTGATCCGTCGAATGCAGAACTGTTGAAAATTCGCTGGTCATTGCAATTGACAAAGGAGTTAAACTTGAAGAGTCTCATCTTACAATCTGATGCACTTGCAGTTGTTGACTGCATAAATAATATTGATTATATTGCTGATTTGAATCCTATTGTTTGTGATCGTAGAAGGTTAATAAATAATTTTAATAGTGTTACTTTTATATTTATCACTAAAGATGATAACTTGGACGCTCATCAAATGATAGAAATTGGAAAATCAATAGACCCTAGAACATGTCCCAATCATACTCCAACTTTGAGCTCTTCTAATTGTAATGCTGATTTGGCTTTCGGTTAATATATAAATGCTTATTTTAATTCACAGGTAAAAGACTAGACATACATGTAATTTGCCTTGTTCAATTAATTCAATTTTCCTTCTAATACTTTTATGTGTTACAATTATTTGCGAGTGTTTCAACATGATTTATATTTAGGATTTTCAAAACTTAAAATAAAGCATCTATTTTGACTAGATGAGACTAAATATTTACAGATACAAATAGTAGTTAAATGAGTCATAAGATAGAAAATGATATATTCATACTTATCTTCAATTGTAATAAACTATTTTTGTAAAGTTATTTTACCTTAATAATATTTTCCATTTTGACGAGAATCTTTTTATACATAAAGGATATAACTGTTTCTTTTCACAATATAAAGGTACAAGAGTTAGTCAACTCAAATACAAGTGAGTGGAAGAAAAGCCAACATAAAGAGGTATATGAACACAACATTCACCAACTTTTTTCACACACAACTTTTGGTACGTTCCATTAACTCAAGAGCTTATAGTACAAAATTAGGCCTAAAATAAATTATAATAGTTGAAAAAAAAAAAAAAAACTCATCACCGTCGGCCACAGTAGCCCACGCCATAATATTCATACCCTTCAACTTAACGCAACATTTAAAACTAATAATTGCGAGAGTTTTCACATTTAAAATATATAATATTTTACTGTCACAGTAACACAGACTTAAGATCGACTGAAACATAATAATAGTTGCATTAGGTACAATCTCTTACTGAATTAGGACGAACATTTCCAACTAGGATGTCACCAATCTGATCAATCAAAGAGCCCACAAATCCATCTAAAGCTGAATAAATATTCTCCATTGTTTCTTTCTTCAACCATGTTCTCAATGGAGTAGTGACACTAGTCCATTCAAAGGACACATCAAGTGGAACACAACACAACAAGAACCTGCCAGAACACAAACAAAAAACCTCAATTGTTAAGCTGTTGTAGTTTAAGCATATGGTTTACTAATAATGAGAATGAAATCTAGCAACATGCATAAATCTATTTGTTTTATATGATGTTTATAAAATATAAGGGAAACAACATTATTGCTAACAACATGTTTTCAAATGCAAAGAGTCGTCGATTATAGGCATAGCTCACAATCACATTCTGTGACAAAAACACAATCATTCATTGTTGGTTTAATCGGTTCTTTGTCTTTATTTTGAGTATAATTAAATCTTATTTTTGTAAAATAAAACTTTCATTTTTAATAAACTTATTTTAAATAATTTTATTTAACGTGAGATTTGAGTTTTTTTCATTATAATTTTTCACATCTAATCGTATTAGATTTAATATGTGAATATAAATTATCGAAGTCTTGAATCAATAAATTATAATATTTGAATTAAATTTTTTAATTTAAAGTTTTAACTCAATTTTTTTTAATGGCATAAAAAAAGTTTTGTTCAATAAACTAGCAGGATATCCGTGCTATCGCACGAGTCTTGTATGTATTCACACATTATCGTCCAAAAATCACGTGTTAATATTTTTAATTTTTTTTCTTCAGAATTATAACTGTAAATTTAATTTGATAGATTTATAAATAAATAAAAAAATATCCGTATATAATACAAAATATTAGAATTTTAAGAAATGATAATTATTATTACAAATATTTTTAAAATTTAAATTTCAAATTTAATAACTTATAATATATTACAATTATATGAATGTAAAATAAATGAAAACATGAAATTAAATATAAAAAATGAGAAATAATAATTGATAAAATAGATTATAATAATTAAAAATAAAAAATATCATTTAAATATTTAGAGAAAAAATTTTCATAGTAATTTAGGACCATTTACAAAGATAAGTCCTCTATGAAAATAAAGTATCCATAAACCACTTTGTCATCTTTTTACAATGTAGGCTCAAAACAAAATTTTAAATGTGAGTCATCTTTTTACGTAGTGTCTGTAGAGTAAGTTAGAACGTTTTATTTTTCACTTTCTAAGTATTGCATGTTTCATCAAGAACTGGTGAAGAACAATGGAGGGTTCGAATCAGTTGATTTCTGAAAAAGAGGACGATAACGGAATGG